>DWJZ01005542.1:0-13938 GCA_018249125.1 Asbolis capucinus | reverse complement strand
CACAGCTTGATTATACGCATAGAAGTTATAGTTTCTTTTATTGTCTTTAAATTGTAATATTAAGTTAAACAATATAATTTAATGTTACACCATAGGTGTTCTATTGTTGAAACAACAGCGGCGGACGAAGTGATCAATGTATTGTACATGGTCGCGGCGTGCTGGCGGCGCGGCGGCGGCGCGGCGGCGGCGCGGGGCAGCGGCGGGGACGAAGGTCGCGTCACCGATAGCGCGTGACTCACGGCACGGCGCGGCGCTCGTGCAGGGTTGCCACTATCCAGATATCCTGGACGCTGTAGAAGCCTGCAGTAGTCTCTTCTCTAGAGAATAGAAATGTTAGGTAGAATACGTGAATATTGAATTAGCCGGTAGTAATAGTTAGGAATATGAATTGCGTACATTTGTTTTATAATTGTAAATGTAATTTTAATGTACTAATTATAAATTTATTTAAATTTTTTTGTGTAATGCGTGGTAGTTAAGTAAGTAAGTCCGAAGTAAGTAAATATTATTATTAAGCGTGACCTCATTTTATACCGGATTTGTCATAAAATATGCGACATTTGAGATTCCGTCCGTGAGAGGCCCATGGATAGCAAAATGGACATGGTTACAAAAAGTATATCGTGTATAGCCCTGAAATTATTTAATAATTATCCACTTCCTATAACGAAATAAAAAAAAAACATTCAGTATATATATGAAACTAAAGCTTAATGCTAAGCTTAATGCTTAAGCTAATAAGCTTTTTGATAGAATTGTCAATATACCACAAATTAAAGTCGTGCTATAACGTAACAGCATAAAAAGCATATTTCACTCAAGTTCACGGTACTCATTATTTCATCTGTAACAGAAACTGTTATAATTGCTCACAACTGTACTAGCGGATTCCTGGATTGAATGATAGATACTAAAGTTAACGGAATTTTCACACATACTTGCATGTGATGAAATATATTTTGGAGCTCCGAACAAATTTTAAGGACCTTCATCGTTTTGGATTAGTCGGTACATTAACAAAAAGTTTGATTGGACTACTGAAAAACATATTTGGACATTTTGGTACTACATAACATTTATATACGATTTCTGTCCAAATAAATCCAATTTCATAATGATGAAATTCAAAATTCGCTCAGCATATTCTTAAATTATATTAAGAATATTTTCTAAAATGTAGTAAAATAGCCTATTGTTTGTATATATATATATATTTTATTATGGCTACAAAACGTTCCTGAACGAACAGATAGACGATATAGACACTCAAACAAAGCAATTTTATATACGAATTGACATCGTTTGTTGCTGCTTGACTTGATGGACAAAATTAGCATGCTTTAAAAATGCATACAGATTTCATGATTCTTGTGTTATTATGACGAAGTAATTATGTTGTCTACCACCCACAAAATATTATTATGGTTTGGTTAATTTTAGCCATAGAGAAGAATTGCGTCGTGGTTCTACTTCGCAGTTCGGTGCTCCCTCGTTCACTGGAAATATAGCCTACCTATGTTACTCGGTCACAATATAGATGGTGAAAGAATTTTAGACATTCGGTCAGTACTTGAAATCTTGGTCAGTATTCGTTTGAAACATAAGTTACATAAATCCTCCTTTTAATATTAGTATAAATTTGGCAAACATCCGATTGAATTTAAAATGTTCGCAAAATCTGATTAAATTGTGAGCAATTAAAAATTATATGGGTACTAAACAATTTTGTTACCATGAACAAACTTCCAATAATTCTTTTTCAATTGAGTATTTTCAATACAATTATGAACAATAAATTATCTTGATTCTACCACCGATATAATGACTGATAGACGTAATAAAGACATCAAATGATCTGGCATTAGATCAGGAGCGTCAGTAACCGAGACGTGGTGGGGCAGTGGACAACCCTGCAGCGCGCGACCGGAGCCGTCTCATTTGGTTTGGCGCTTCGCGTTTTCATGTTTTCCCACAATTAGTATGCAGCGGCCGCGGCCGGCCACTGGCCACTGCTCACCGCGGCCCTCATCTCACACTGCAGGAACATCCTGTTACATCGCTCGTGTAGCCTTGTAGCCTCAGTGGTGCCTCGTGACGACTCACTGAACGTTGTGGTAGCTAGTAGCTAGTACCATCCATTTGTTAATTGTTTACCAACTGCAGCACAATGTTAAGAATGCGCTCTGTTATTTGTTGTTTCATTCGTAACGATATTCATATGTCTTTCGGTATTCTATCGGGTACACCAATTAATTCCTCTCACCCCTTTCTACCATCGTACGACGCGAGGCACCCAGGGTATCCATCCTTACACCGTCCATGTCCCTCCGGTACGGATGACACGCTTCGCCTCGTTCTTTGTATGGCGTACCGCGAAGAATTGGAATAAGTTGCCAGCGTCTGCGTTTCCGAGCAAATGTAATGTTGGTGTCTTTAAGGCAAGAGTGAATAGGCTTCTTCTAAGTTAATGCGCTTTACCATCTAACACTTCATCGCCACTTACCATCAGGTGGGATCGTAGTCAAACATTAACTTATATGCATATATAAAAAGATATCTATACAGACTATCTGAATAATACTACCCAGAAAGCGGACCAATAGGGCTGCGTTGTGACTACGAGGTCGTGCTGAATTTAATTGCATAAATAGGTTTTTCAGTTACAAATAAAACATTTATTTATTTATTCTTTATTGTACCATATATTAGGAACAAAAAGCGGACTTAATGCTAAAAGCATTCTCTGTCAGTCAACCTTAGGGCAGTGGGAGAACGAAGAAGGCGGAAGCAATAAAGAGTAAAAATAAAAATAAAAAGTGCAATTATTATTAAAGATGCATCTTCTACCGTTTTAGAGTTTATAAAGGACGAACAAACAAACATTGTTTTTTTATATATACATTTAGTAACCACATAGAAGGGTACACAGGGGCAAAACTTAATGCCTTTTGGCTTTCTCTTCCAGTCAGCCCTGGGTGCTGGTGAGATAAAATAATGTAGGTGCTAAACGCGACACGAAAAATACATTGATATGTCATCAGCAATCCAAAACTGTCACACTACTGGACTCGAGTCTCCACTCACAGTATGATAGGCATAGGTCTATCACGCTGGCACGCGGATTGGTGGCTTCACACCTAAAGAACTGTCAGGTTTCCACGAAGTTTTTTTTCACCGCAGCAAATGATAATCAAACTTGTGACACTAACTTTAGAAATTTGAATTATACATCGCAGGATTTGAATCCAGGACCTCCTGTTCGAGAGACTAACCTTCAAGCCACTAAGCTGTCACTGCTATGACCAGATCAGATCAAACCCATGACTAGATAATGAATATTAAAATATCACTTGCTAATTTCTGCACGCGGCACCGCCAGCTTTGTGTATATAACATAGTAGCCTATGTGTATATCTGTAATCTATCTCTGGACCAAATATCATTCAAATGAGTTTAGTAGTTTTTACGTGGTGGAGTAGCCATCCATCCATCTATTCATCCACCCATCCTCACAAACTTCAAATCCGTACAGTAGTTCTTGCGTGAAAGTGACAAAGCACCAACCAACCATCTTCGCCTTTCGCACTTTCCCGGGCTGGGAATCAAACCGGTGATTACTTGCTTCGTTAGGTAAAGAGCCAGAAAATAAATATAATGTTTTTATTAAATGTTAGATTTCATATCCTTTTGTAGTGCCTATCAGGAGTAAGCTCCCTTACGACGGAGCACTTCCTCACGACTACCGCGAACTGACTATACCCGCATCGGCATTCTCCACTTGTGATATGGTGAATGAGTTATTCTCCACTTGTGATGTGGAGTAGGAATGTTTCTCCACTTGTGACGTGAAGAATGATTATTCTCCACTTGCGTGTATTGTCTTCAAGAACAGAGCAATATACTCGTTATTTAGCTGTTGCGTTTGGTTCAATCCATTGCCGACCCAATACTGCGTACAGTTTTCATATTGTAATTGGGGGGTTCCAAGGTATACTACGTTGTTCCGTGGGAACCGAGTAACATGATATGTTCAGGCATGGCAGATGACAATACATTTTTATGATAAGAATGATCTGGTACTATGATCAGGATTGGCTCCAGACAAGAGAACTCCTTAACGGGGAACAATATGGAAGTGAAATTTTATGTTTCTCCGTTTTAGGACTCTGTTATTGAAGTTTGTGTTTATAAATATTTTTAATAAAGATTGTTTGTTACTTTATTTCTCGGTTTGTCGGTACATCTGTAAAGGCCAAGTCATTGTATAATGGCAACCGATTTCAATGCTTTTTCAGCTGATAAAAAGAAGTTAGCTAAACATTTGTTTCATTTGTTCCAAAATTACAAAAAAATATGTAAAGAAAGAAGTATGTATGTATATGTAAAGAATCCCATTTATATCCTTTGGGTGAACCAAAGCAATGCAGCAAGGTAAGTGATAAAATTATACTTCGCATTGGAGTAATTTTGTTGGCGTCTTTTAAATTTTCGGTGACAGAACCATATGAAATCGTTTCAGTACGTGAGTAGTTTTTTCAAGAAAAACTTTTTACCATCTACAAGTTGTCTTCGGAAGGTCACAGATCGACTACAAATAACGAAAATAGCTTTTTAGACGTCAATTTGTCTTTCAGAATCCCTTTACTTATTCAAGGAAGTTTTTGTATTCCGATGGTAACCTAGCCATTTTACAAAAATGATTTCATGATTATTGGTTATATGAAGGAAGAGAATTTTATCGGTATCGAAAGACCGAAATAGTACTTTATACTGTATTTTATAGGGGTGTTCGAAAGTACTTTTCTGGGTGAAAGTAGCCTTCAACTAACATACCCATCCATCAGCCTTTGGATGTCAAATGCTGGACATAGGCTTCTCCTAATTTGCGCCGCTCTAACCGGTCCTGAGCTTTTTGAATCCAGCAAATTTCCGTTGTCTTTTTCAGATTATCAGTCCAGTCGGGGGGCGCCCTATACTCCATTTTCCGAGACGTGGTCTCCATTCGAGAACCTTTCGAGGAGACGGCCACACCAAAAAGGAATCTACCAACCTTATTCTCGTTGCGTGGGGTCTTTTCATACAGAGGCGGTGGCAGTGGAGGGAAGAAATATATAGCAGAACGACTGAAAACTTGCTAATATTTGGCTCGAACCAAACTTGTAAGAACCGATTATGGAGGATTTACTTCAACCACTGAGTCGGCCGACGCTCCATCACGAGTAACGAGGAAAAAAATTATAATACATCCAAAATATCAGTCCATTAACAAATACAAAAAATCTGATTACATATTTTCATGACGAAACAACTTTAGGTCAATAAAACCTGTTAAGAGAAACCATAAAAATAATTTAAAATAAAGTTAATAAATAAAATAAAGTCAAGTAATGAACGCACCCATAACTTTTTGTATTAGGTTGGCTAATTAGCAACTTATTGTGTTTTATATTGGCAGCATTGTTTTTCCTCCATCTTATACTTTTTTTCGCAGCTCTCTATGTGTTACAATTCTCATTTGTATGTGCTTAAAAAAAACCGCGTGCAGTTAAACGTTCTTTCATTAGAATAACCTCAATATTATATCAGTACCTAACACAATCTATAAAACAAACTATTCCTACTTATATTATAAATGCAAATGTTTCTGAGGATGGATGGACGGATGTTCCACTTTCACGCAAAAACTTTTGACTGAACTAACACATAGGCTACATTCATCAAAACAACATGCAAAGCCGGGGGCGAAGACTACACTCATATGTATAGTACTCACTTCATATGTAATTCATACAATATTCGTAACAGTTCCTGAGAACACGGCAGATATAAAGCAATCTAATTGTATCCTACTTCGTAGCAGACCAAGATTCGTAGCATATATCGTAGCATTCGTAGCAGCAATGAGAATTCTGTACACCAGGGGTGAGCAACCTTTTAAATTGAAGGGCCAGTTATAAATTTGATTTTTGCTTGAGGGCCGCAAATAGACTAGCATTATTTATACCTAATCAAATCTACGTAACTTTTTAGAGTAACTATGTTATGTTTTTAAATATTTGTTCAATTATCATAATGCTTTTTTATGTTGTATTGTCTTATATTCTGACACAGTGTTTGACCTTCTAAGCATAAAAAGTCTGTGAATGTGTAGCTTCAGCCCATGTATAGCCCACTACTGAGCAAGTTGTCTCCTCATTCTGAGGAGGCCTAGAGCATACTCCACCTACTCCAATATGAACTGGTGAGGTATGGTAGCCAACCCGGGTGTTAACAGTTTTATGCTGACCGACAGCCTTCGATTACCTAACGATACCAATCGACGGGTTTACGTGCCCTCCGAAACACGGAAGCGCTCATGAATTTTTTATCACAAGCGGTCACCTATCCTCCTACCGACCGCGCGCGCTGTCGCTAACTTTTTAACGGCTATGAGCGGTTCGTGAAAATATATTTAGTGATTATATGAGGTCTTAATACACACGGGATCCAATTATAATACATATAAATAATTTCATTCATAGGAGATACAATTAGAACAAGCAAATATTTGTCCGCTCAAACAATTGTTGTCTGACTAATTGGAGCGGAGAGCCTCAGGTGTTACAGACGGATTGAAACAAAAGTTTGTTGATTCTGAACACTTCGGCATTTTGATCATTGTTCATTCCTTCCAGAATTTTGTTTACAATTCTGTTGCTTCAATTAATGTCTGTAATATTTGTAATCACTAATTCCTTTCGCCGCGTCTGTTCGTAATACACCCAAAACCTACTGAAAGGATTTTGTTACAGTTTTAGAGCAATTCCCGAGATTTTAGTGTATATTTTTTTACCCTATAAAATAGGGATAAGTTAGGGATTGACTTTGATTCAACCTGAAGGTAAGTGGCAATAAAGTCTTTGATAGTAAAGCGCACTAAATTAGTGGAAGCCTATTCACTCGTGACTTGAGAACATTTACATTGTTACTCCGACGCGAGCAAGCTAGTCCAGTCCTTCGTGGCACAAGTGATAAAAGACGAGCGTTTGTTGTGGCGGGATGTTTACGACGATAATATGGTACCCGATAGTTAGTGAGAAATTCGTGAATATACCAAACTATTCATAACATACCACGCGGACAAAGCCGCGGGCACAACTAGATCACAATAAAATAACAATGATATTGACTATAAATCGGTGTAAGAAGAGTGAAATGGAGAACAGATATATATTGAGGACACAACGTGACTAGTATTTTCAATTCAGATTCATTAATCTCTTCCATGGCATCAATCGTACTGAAAATAATCGGAAAACTGCGAGCCGTGCACGATGGATTCCGGACCATGACTACTCGGGTCCACCCTGACTTCACCTGCGTGGTACGTTTTTTTAAATTCGCCTGTTATTCCCGACTAGAAAGTGCCCTCGCTCCGCTTCAGAAGGATTTGTCTAGTGGTTTCAGAGATATTAACTCTTACCTACTATCATCTCATGGAAACAAATCAGTTTTCTGAATAAAATGTATCGTATATACGAGTATGTATGTTGTACTTACATAAACCATGAACATGCTTAATTAATCTAAATTGGTCCATTGGTTTTCAAGTTGCCATATTCATTTTAACTTGTTATCCTGTGGGAACTAAGCCATTTCCTGGGATAAAACATATCCTATAACCATTCTCGGATTTTAAACTACAACTGTGCCAAGTATTATCTAAATCTGTCCAGTAGTTGTTGCGTGAAGTTCGAACAGACATACAATAAATCCAAAAAAAATTGTGCATCAAAATTTTCAAAAAATACTCAATGTACATAATTGACAGTTTTATTATAAATACAGATAATAATCTATCCCTGTGGCCAATTTTATTAAGATCTGTACAATACTTTTTGCCTGAAGGAGTAGCAAATAACTATCCATTCTCACAAACTTTCGCATTTATAAAATTCATAGGACTAAAATTTTTTTCGTGTCGTTACCCCATTCTGGTTGATAGTCACTATTTTTACGATGCGAGGATTTGCAAGTTCTATTCCCAGCCATGAGTAATTGTCAGATGAAAGCTTTTTCGCAGGCGATAGAGAGATTCCATCCTACAGGGCTATAAATTTGAGTGTGTTTCACATTTCGTAGGCAACCACTCGGTGCCTAGAGACAGATGTCTTTTCTGTTATCGTTCACGCCAAACACTAATTCAAAAATGATAAAGACGTTTATTGCGGGAAAACTGACGTCATATTTTTTGCATCAAATGCCATTCGGCTTCATTGGAGAATTTTCAACGAGTTCTCCTGGAATAAGGGGAACAAGAGAACGGACATACAAACAAACGAATATACAGAAGAATAATGAAATGGTTCATTTTTCCTTTTGGATAATCCTAAGTAGAAAGAAATATTAAAGACTTTCAGCAAAATACTTGATACAGATCAGAAATGTATTAAAATCTACCTCGTTGAAGGTTGTAGTTCATTATTATGGAAGATATTTAAAGAAAACGATTTATTTAAAAATATAATACATAGAAGATTTATAAACGACGAGATTTTTTTCAGTGTATGTGTATGCTAGTTAAAAATAGATTATTATAACAGATTGACTTTTTTACGTAGAATAAGTTTATGCTTGACATCGATTCCACCTGATAGTAAGCGTTTTAAATGTTGGACGCACTAAGTTAGTAAACGTATAGTGTAGTGCACCGTGCCACAGAGTAATAACTATACTCAGGACTTGTCGGCGAATACGTCACCTGAATATCTAATTGTAAATAATGTTATAAAGCTAACTACAAATAAAAAAGATGTGTCAATTCAAACAATGCCCTCATTGCCCCTATAGTTTATAAAAGTATAGGCTGTTTCTACTTAATCATAATTTACTACGTAGTAAGTGATTCGTAGTATAATAAATGACTTACTCAGGTCAAGGTTATTTTAATATGACTGATAACTTCTATTTCCTGACACGAAACTTGTTATATAAGTATACTTATATTTCATTCGGTACTTAGGAATCAAATTTCAGTCACGCTGGGTTCCGTAGTATCTTATAATATTTTCTCCGAAAAAACTATAGTTCTATTGTGACTTAGTAATAGACAGTTAGTTTATCCGTCATTCTCTGTGTTCCATCTCCTAAATTAGTAGACACTTGAAATTTCATGAAACTTATAACAAAAAAATACTTGAAACATAAAATAAGTACAAAATGAAAGTGAATAAATACGTTTATTTATTTAGTTAAACTGATCCTTTCTGTCCGTTGTCTATTGACAACAAAAGTCCATTTATACTTTCTTTGTGTATTTCCGCGTCTATATTAACAAAGAAAACTCCCAAGGGTTTTTAACAACGTTAATTTGCTGAAGGAAAAATAATGCTGAAGTTACTTTTAGAGTACGATAAAGGTAAAGAGGTCTGTACACTATACTAGACAGTACATTTTTATAAAACTAGCAATTCTACGGTTTAAATTCAATCGTAAATTTAGAAAAGTATATTTGTCATTAACAGTATTTAAATTATCAAACGTAACATATATCAAAAGCTTAGTAGTGCATGCATGAATTATTTAATGTATTTCGAATTCATTTTTATACAATAATAGTTTTCAGCACTGATTCTTCATACAAACTTTAATTCTGCAAAATTTCTAAATCCTTGGTCCGCGTCATATTCGTAAAAATGGGTATTTACAAAGCTTTTGCTTCACGTAATAATATATAGATGTATGAAATATTTTCTACAGAATGATTTGGGCATTAGAAATTTAGAGAAAGGACATTTTATTGCTAAATATAAAAAAGAATAATATATATTTCTAAATGACTTTCTAGTAAGCTACAATGCCCTGGGCAATATCAAACAATGAAATTAAATCAAACGAAAAGAAATTATGTCGCCTTAGGAAACAATAGCTCACTGAATAAAAGTCAAAATTTAACAATACCAACTACATTAACCATAAAATTAATAGCAAATATATATTCTTTTGATAACAAAAAATAATATTATTCTTTGATAATACCCAATGTCTCAAAACAATACCTTTCTACAGAAAAAACTCAATCACTTAGAAAAGAAAAATCTTTGATGTAATTGGGCTAAGAAAATGGTCTGCAGGCAATGTAGCAGTAACCGCCTAAAGACGACCCAACAGCTAGGATTACAGTGTACAAGATCCCTGATAGACGTTTGCTTTGAGTGAGAGCAAATGTATTTCATTAGAGCGTTCAAAGTGGGATCACTTTCAATAGATCCATTATATTGTTGCGGTATCTTTTCTACTGTTTCGTTGGCTCCGATGCAATAATTAAATAGATATCTAATATTCTTATTGTTTTTATTTAATTTGCAGTGTATGTTTGTATAGTATATTTGTTTGTTACGCGTCAAATCTTGCAAGCTTAATTAGACCCACTGCCTCTTACGTTACGGAGCCGAAATTTTGCATAAAGTTACGGTCCTGATGACAATTAATTTTTATGACATGACTGATATTACGTTCAGACAAGGGAACTCCTCAACGGTTAACAATACAATTATGAAATTTTGTGTGTATATTATGAATTAATAATTAAAGCATTTTTAATTTTTTTTAATAAACCTAGTTTTTAAGTTATGTATGTTCCCAAAACTTCATTGTTTCAGGAGAGTATTATGCATATTTATTGTTAATGTGTTGCTTTGCTCCCGTTTTGATGTCTCTTTGTTCTCGCTTTGCTATATTTATTTCCTTTTATTGTTATTATTTTATTGATTGTTATCATATTTTTATTTTTGAGAAAACATTAACAACATTAATATTTTTTTAACATTAACGTTTTTGCCTGTATTACGTTTGTTATAATTATTGTTTTAAAATAACTCGCAATAAAACGGCGATCTTGCTTAATGCCACTCGACCACCGAAGTGAGCATTTTTTATTTAAATTAACCCGAGTGTAACCGCGCGGCCGAGCTAGTCTTATTTATGTACGTTATTACGATAAGATCCGAAATGACCAGTTCATACATGTAAATCGAATTGATAGGTATTGTAGTATTATTGAATGATATATTGAAGATAACAATACAACAATACCGAGATGAATAAAAAAATGAGTAATACCTATCAAAACTAAGTCCATTGTGAAATAATTGACCTCGTGACTAACGGGTTTAGATACCTGGATTTGCAACTTAGCCGAGCGTGCTTAAATATCAGATCACGGGCGAAGCCGCAGGCGGAGACTAGTACTTTATAAACTATCCAGTACTATCTGAACAACTTTGAAACCGAAGAACAAATGCATCCATCTTCGCAATAGAAGTCGCAGAACATTCACTATACAAAAGTTGAAAAACTCTTCGTAGAAATAGGAACACAATAATGATTGCTGAACAGGAAAAAACCGCCAAGTGCGAATCAGCCATTAAAACTACCACCACCTTTATACTGGATGCAAAATCGATCTGGAATTTTTACCATACAAAATCGCCAAGTTTATATAGACCAAATTCCGGATCGAATTTTATTTAACTACTAGCTGACCCTGCAAACGTTGTCTTGCCATATAAATGATTTATAGGCAATTATTAAATTATTAAAATGACTTAAAATTGGGGTTGGTTGGGGAAAGGTGAAAATTTAAAGTTGCATGTATTTTTAATTCCATTTTATAAAAAAATAAAATAGAAAAAAATTGTCCAAAAAATAAAAATAAAATGCTAGCGGTGGACACCCCTTATCACTTAAGGGTATAAAAATAGACAGTAGCCGATTCTCAAGCCTACTGAATACTGAATAAAATTTCATATAAATCGGTCAAGCCGTTACGGAAGAGTATGGTAACTAACATTGTAATCTCAGTGCCAATTGTCATCAAAATGGGTTCAATGGTTTTGGTGTGAAAGCATATACAGATAAAGTTGCTTTCGCAGTTATTTTAATTGAATTAATTTTAACTTACAAAGTTGCTTTCGTTATTTAAATCGAATTAATATTAACTTGGCGTCCATTCTAATTATCATAAGAAGCATCAACTGCTTTTGAACCCATACTAATATTATATAAGTGAAAATGTGTTTGTATGTTTGTCCGTCTTACACGTCGAACGGAGCGGCGAATTGACGTATTTTTATGTGGAGATAGTTTTTGATCTGGATGTCACGCGAGCGGAGTCGCGAGTATCTAGCCCGTTTTAATTTATGTCTTGTGTGTAAGGTATACAAAACAAAGTAGCTTTTTCTGTCTGTCCCTATGTCCTTATGTATCCTTAAATCTCCAAAACTACGCAACCGATTTTGATGCGGTTTTTTTAATAGATAGAGTGATTGAAGAGGAAGGTTTATATGTATTATAACATTCAATATAGAGTAGAGAAATACTGTAAGTTTTGAGGTTTCTAATGTGATGTAGTAAATAATTAATTTTTTACTCCGCTTACATTGCAAACGCAAGCTGAACCCTACGAGATTTATCAAAATAATGTACTAAGTATTTGTACACCTTGAAAAGGTCTACCAAAACTCCGCGTTGGCATATGTCTATCTCTTATGGATAAGCCACAATAGCATTTTTTTGTCATTTTCTTTTTACGAACAGTAATGGCTTATTTTCGAAGCAATTTTAAGCCATACAGCATTGATCCTTATCCAATAAAGTACCTTAAATACATTGTTGATTTAATATAGATCAATTTGGACGTTTACAGCATATAATTTAAACGAATATTTTCGAAAATATTATAGATTTAAAATACAGGGGCATACAGTTTACGGGGTTACCGGTCGGCGGCGCACTGCGTGCCTATAAATAGCGCGTCAGATTTTAATCATTTTTTCACTGAGCGACATAGACTATATATTTTATACCCGTGCAAAGCCGGAGCGGGCCACTGGTACATACTAATGTACATATTCACACATTGCAAAATGTCAAGTGCTTACGTATTTATAATCTGGAGACAGATCTTGAGATCTGCGAAAAATTGTTATTAGTTACACCCACTTCCTACAGAACCCTTAAAGAACGTACTTCAATTCACCGCGCATCTTTATTCAGAATTCTTTAAAATATCTAGATGCTGAGGAATTCTATGGCTGTAATGGAAATCCAACCAACTTACTTTTATCACATTCAACTCCAAATAACTTCAGGCGGATAATTTACAATGCAAATTTGTTCTTACAGTTTGAATGCAACTGAACTGGAGGAAGTTTGAGAAGCGGGTTTTTATTAAGTTCAATATTCACTTTGCTGATTTAAATTCGGTATTTTTATTTGTAACCTTAAATTGTCTTCTTGAAGCAGTATTTTAGGGTTCTATAAGCAAGAGGTACTGACGGAATTATATTCATAAAAATGCCTTCTGTCTGTCTGTTAAAGTGCTGTATCTCCTACAAACTATTTAAAGACATTTTTGTATTAGGCGGGAATTGTAGCAGAAACGGCATTTGTCTCAACGCGCGGAGCCCTCAGGCGAGGTCGATAAAAACGCTTTCGGCCATGATAAATCTTAACCCTTAACCCTACCTATGGTGTCGTCAAACTCTTGGCTGATTATTTAATCTTTCGTCACAAAAATATCTCCAAGGGAAATTCTAATTCCTGTACAAATATATTTTATCGAATATCCAAAGTTTTCAACGTGAAGTAAACCGTTTATTTATTTTATTTAAATGCTATAAGTTGTAGTTTTAAAAAAGCATTAAAAGCAACTAAACTAAAAAGCTGGAAATGGTATAATTAAAAAATTCAAAATCATTTGTTTCACGTAGGTATTTTCAATACCCTTATAAACGTCTATTTTTTAATCTACAACCGTTTCCGAAAGGTGCCAAAATAAAGGGGATAAATAAATAATAAATATCTATGTACAACTCACACACGGTCATCTGACCCCAAACTAAACGTTAGCTTGTACTATGGTGATCAGACAACTGATAAACATACATATATATT
>DWJZ01005541.1:0-13940 GCA_018249125.1 Asbolis capucinus | reverse complement strand
TTAATTTTAAATTAATATTTAATTTTAAATTAATATTTACATTTACTATACTTTCAATAAACAATTATTATTCTTTTGCCAGCTCCAGACATGTGCTCACTTAATACTTCTTTTAAGACTGCACTCACATTATTGTACATATGACTTAAGTCTCATGTGGCAGGTCATATCATGGTTCTACCACTCATGACTTAATTATGAGTAACAGTTTTTTATGCTTTGTGTGAGTTACCAATGTCGATAAGGAGACTCTTAGGATGACATTCTACTCAGTATATACCAAAGTATTTGATGAAATGCAAACTACTATATTGGTGAACAGTTTATGTCTACTTTCATTTCTTTTTTATTAAAAAAAACAAAAGTTTAAAATGTAAACTACACAGATAATATTTAGACGAATTTATTAAATTTAAAATTAAACACATTTATTCTACCATTGGTAACTTAAGTAGGTCATTAAATTCATGACCATTTCATATAATTTTAATAAACTATACAATTCGATAACAATAAATTAAAATATTTTTTATTAACTTAAGGATTAATAAATTTAATGTGAAGGTTTATTTCTAATTTTGCCAGCTACAAAGTAATAAGTAAAAAGGGTGACTTATTGAGCCCATTCTTTTTCTTTCTATTTAACATGAAATGTTTTTTTTGTCCTTTCTGATAACATCTAAACATATGGCTATAAATATAATATATGGTATAATTAATATACATTTTAAAAACTTTTTTTTAGTAATTCATACAATTGATATTTCACACGATATATATAGCTGGCTCTGGCACTTGGCACTATTTCTACTAAGCAATATTATAATATTTTTCTAATCCTCTAAATAATTCTATTTTAATCGGTAAATACAATTATATATTATTAATTTATTCCTCTACCTACACATTACATGATAATATAATTATAGATATGATTGATACCCAAAATTAAAACATCTTTATAAGACTAGAGAAGTTATTAATTTCAGTAATAATAATGGCCGACTATGACGTCTGAGAACGCTGACTGTCCCAGTATGAGACTTCGAAGTGGAAAATTGTGTTTTTGTATTTTTTTTATTTTACATTCCCTTGTTTACTTAATTTTTTATTTCTAAATGCGTAGATTTGCAATTTTTGTTGATAATAAACAAAAATTGTTAATTTAAGTAACAGAAAAAAAACGTAAAAAAGTGTGTTTTTAAAATAAAAAAAATTACTATGAATATCTCTGATGTTATGGAGTATCGGAAAAAACACAAAGTCCTGAAAACTTGAATTCGCGCTGTACTTTTCCATTTGCTGTGCGCGTATCAACCAAGATACTGCCGACACTTTTAAATGATGAGCTACAGTCAATGCGGTTATTTTCAGGAATTATAAGTATAACCAGAGTTTTTTGTAGAGACTCGCGGGGTCAATGTTTCAAAAATATCGAAATATTAAAAAAAAAACAAATATTTGGGTCTTATCTTAACAAATACATTAGCATGCTACCTCAAAAAGGAAGTGACGAAAAAAAACAGCAGAGCAAGATAGAGTATCTTGTCGACGACTCCTTCAACAGGTTCCGCGAACATTTGCTAAATACAGTGTAAACTCAGTGTAAACGGAATTCAAGGGACCGTGAATTTTTCATCGTTATAGAGAGTTATCTTTATATGGAGTTGATGAACAATATGTGGGTTTTAACGTAAACCGACCAAGTTGTGCCCACTTCTTCTTTATAGGGAGTTTATCATTATAAAGAGTTTACACTGTATTTGCCACTTATATATACTATAGCATTGATTATCATAACTTTTGGTAACTATTAAAAAAATAATTACACTGAGATTTAGCATGACTTCATAGTCATTTGATTACACCTTATTTAAATAAGCCTCTTGAACATAAAATTATTAATTACATTGACTATTACATAGTTATTACAAACAGCTGACTCACGTGACATATAGTTGGACTCGCCCGACTAGTTTCGGACCTGTCAGAGGTCCTTCTTCAGGAGCCGTAACGATGACAGCGCGCTTGCTTATAATTAAACATTACTATAAATTGAATAAATATGAATGAATTTACATAATGTATTTAGGTGTTCAAGTATTACGTAAGAATCGCAACTTTTGAAGAGTTTTGACCATAACTCGACCCCCATCAATGTAACGTCGTTATGTTTTCTCTCTCCCTGTCCCTGTCTTCTTCTCTGAAAGTTACTTAACACCTAAGTGAACATTTACCCAAAAATCATAAGTATGTTATGGAAAGAAAATTTTCCTTTACGTCGAAACCTGTTGTGCTTGTGACTTCGTCCGCGTGGAATTTAACAAAAAAGTTATTCTTCATAATCTATACTTATAGTAAAACTGTAACAGAGTCAATTCTGTACATTAAATATTTTTTGAAAATTCTAATGCACGGACGCCAGTTATCGATATAGGGACCAAAAATATTTTTTTTGGATTTATTGTCTGTCTGTTTGTTCTAGCTTCACATAAAACATTTGGACAGATTTTGATGAAATTTGGCATAATTGAAGTTTAAAACCCGGGAGTGATTATCGGAAAGGTTTTATATCAGGAAACTGCTTTGTTACCGCAACATAATAGGCTAAAATTAGTATAACAACTCTTCTTTCAAAGCGAAGCGACGACAATTTCCAGTTCGAAAATATAAGTAATCTAAGTTAATACGTATTACATCACCTAACACAGGGATATAACTTGTCGATGTTATTTTAACAAATGTACCGTGAGCATATTAATGTACTTTTTAAAAAACGGTTATTTTAATATTACAAATAGACTCTACAATTTTATAAATTTGTATAGATAAAATAATAAGTAACGGAAAAAAAAATCAATAAGCCTTGTTCAAATCGCATTACGTAATATGTTATCTATGTCTAAGATCGTAATGTGTTATATATGTACTGTATACTCTATACTTGTCATTCGAATTTGCACAGAGTACTAGTAAAATATCGAACTACCTTCATATGATCCAACTAAGTTAAGTAAAATCGGTCTTAATACTACCATGATATGAGGTCATTAGATAATTCAAAATATTTCTAAAAAATATATTACTATGTATTTACTAGGAAAGGTATTATAGCATTACCAATACACAATATTGTTATATGATTTGTGCGGAGTAATGATCAGATGGCACTTTAATTGTTAAAAAATGTTATTGATTGTTAGGAAAAGTGCAGCTTTGATAAGTAGAGAAAAAAGTTGTGCTTTGTGTGCTCATTTACCAGTTGGAATTTTTTAGATACATATAAAACAAAATTAATAAATACTTCAACAGCCTAATTTAAGACTACAGCTTTGGTTTGTAATGTAATTAAGGAGACAACAAATACATTTCTTTGGTAACACCAAAGTTACAATTTCAGAGATTGTACTAACGAATTAAATTATACTATTATATAAAGGGAACTAACATCAATTTCCAGTTATTTTTTTATTTTATTTTTGCATCATATTATATGTCGTAATGCATCAAAATATATATATATATATACATATATATATATATACATATATGTATTTAGAATAAGTTAAGCATATATAGCAACTATATATGTAATAGATTATATATATATATCAGCAACCCTCATTGTTATATAATCATACCATTACACCAGTATGATACATTCCACAACACCTCTACAATTACTGTATTTTCTGTTGTGCAAATAGTTTTTTCAATACATTCTTATCCTGTTCAGACTTGTCCTTCTTTAGATGGTAGATGATAGCCAGTTCCTTATCGACGGCAGAGGTCATGCTTGGATTTATACGTTTCAGTCGAAGGAAATCTGCTTCTGCCTTTTCGGGATTCCACGCTCCTAGGTGAGCTTTCCCCCGGCGATATAAGGCTTTTTCGTTGTCTGAAATATCGAAATATCTATGAAGTTTAATATATTTCAAACTTCTAAGTAGCCTATTTAAGATAGAAAGTATTGCATTTTGTCACTATTTCTTTTATTTCACCCTTATAAATTTCTATACACATATGTAAATCAATGTTTAATGTCCCTTGTCTCTGAGATGGAGATAGAGCTTTATTTTATTTAGATGGATGGATGGATGGATTATTACATTTTTATTTTATTTGTTTAGATGGAAAATTGTATCGATCAGGCACATGATTGATGAGTTGATGCGAAAGCAACGCACATCGGATACAGCTTGTTTGTGATAAAGTGATAAGATTCAATAAATTTTATTATTTAATTCACAAAAAACTATTTAAATGTATATTTCTAGTCTCACCTCTATCATACTTTAGTACATAAGTGCAATGTTCTATAACTTCGTAGTAGTCACCCTGCATCAGTTTACATTGAGAATAGTTGAGTAGCAGAGGCAGTTTGGCATCGTTCAGGTTCAACCATTCCTCATCACCCTTCCTTTCCCTGTAATAAATATTTAAATATCTCAGGACAACTCACACATCATCAGATGTCAAACTAAGCATTTTATGCTTGTAAAATGGTGATCAGATAAGTGATAAACATACATATATATACATAATACATTCTTATATAGATATTTTTTTACACCCAGTCACAGAATAAACATTCTTCCATGTCACAAAAAGTTTGTTCTGGGTGGGAACAAACCCATGCCCTCTGGTTTAGCAGTCAGGGTAGGTAACCACTCGACCAACGGGCCAATGAAAATTATTAAAATGATTAATAATTTATTCATCATTTTACCTTTTTTAGTATAATTTTAGAATATTACATATCAGGATAGTCAAAGTCAAAATATTTTATTTCATCATAGGAAAATCAAGCTCACTTAATGAAAGTCAGAAGATTACATATGACATTTTAACTGTGGGTACTTAAAATTAATGTTATTTATACTGACAAATTAATTCAATTACATGATATATATTTATACAGACAAATCAGTTCAATTGCTCAAAATACGACTACCACATGCTGTGAACATGATCATGCAACTGAGTTAAAGCAAAATAAAATATGTATGTAAAATGGTTATTGAAATATCTACATACATGTGGTAATTTATAAGCATTATCAAAAAGTTATTTACCTTAGCATAAGCTGTTCTATTATTCCTATTGCTTGCTTGTATTTTTCTTCAGCTGCATCATACATTTTCTTCCCATACAACAGGTTGCCTTTTTCTTTCAGCTCAGGAATCAAATCAATCCTTTCTTGAAGATTCATTTGCCATATTTCTTTCTCATATTCATCTTCTCTCTCAACTTTAATCAGCTCTAAAAATACATATTCTAATTATAAATCAGTAAAATGATTTTACAATATATGTACATAGCCAAATGTTACTTTTCTTTATAACAAAAAATCATGTAGACTGATAAGGAGTGGTTATGAGAGTTGCTTGTAATCAAATTAATAATCAAACCCAACAAATAATCAAATCAAATCCTGTATTGACTATAATTATTTACAATATCGACACTATCAAACTGCACTATTCAATTTTTTTATCCTTGTCGTACTTATACATAAACTCAACTCATTTACTATGATTAAATAAATTTTGGCTAAAAGTATAGTAGGCTTCTTCTAAGTGAATGCACTGAACTATCTAAGACTACATCGTCACTTACAAGTCAGTCAAGCGTTAACTTAGTGTTAACATGTAATATGTAAAAAATATAGTTACCAAAAATAAACTCCAAGTCCGATGGGTCATTGATCAAGCCATCCAAGTCAGGGTATCCAATCCCTTCCTGCTGGAGTGTCATAGTGCAGATGTGTTTTATTGTGTGCAGGGGTTTGTCAAGTTCTCGCAGAGTTTTTGCAATGAATGGGTAGTTGAAGACCAGCTGGAGATGGGAGAAGTAGTTTTTTTGTACATGTATAGAATTGGCAGTAACTTGTTTTGTGAAGACACTGGTAACGAGTACACAGGTCATCTGATGGTAAGTGGTTACTGCCGCTCATGGACATTAATAACACCAATCTAGAGTTTTATTAATACATTGCCTGTCAGGATGGAAGTATTAGACCCATACATGCGGGGAAGAGAAAGCGACAATGTAAGTGTTGGGTAAGGGACGGTAAGTGTTACATTACTAAAGCAACTGAGAGCAATAACAGCAACTGACCCAAAATACACTAACAAAATACCACTTCAGGATGGGTGACAGAAGAAGAGAGGAAGAAGGCAATACAACACAATGACTAGATTCAACTCAGTAACAATATTTAAAAAAAAACGAATTTACGCACGTTTTTATTATTATGTTGAAATAAGTAATATATAAGATCAAAGGATAAAGTAATAAATAATTTGTGTTACGTAAGAAATTATGTGAACCTTTTCTTTTTATATTTTCAAAGAGTTAGTATAGTAATATGCTATAGGAGACAATTTTTTTATAGTCTTTTGCACTTAAGATATATAAACATGTTTCATTAAGAGAAAGTGTCTGTAACTCTAAGTGATTAAAATTTTAACCAAGGAAAACTTCTATGTATTCCATTAATATTGTAATTTATTAAATAACAGGGACTATTGAGTAAGAAAAAATAATTACCGATTTATCCACTTTAAAACTGGCAATCTCTCCCACAGCCATCAATTTTATAACATTTTCCCAGACATCAAGTTTGAATTTATGTCCAATGATCATAGTCATAGGTTCTTTTTTGCCAAGTTTCTTGCTGTCATCAAGTAAAGTTCTTCGTTTTTCTAGTCTCCAAGCTTGAAAGTGAAAATGTACCTGCAGCAGTTAAAATGAGTGAACATTAGGATTGCTTGTTGTTTACATTTGATTATGTACCTTTCAGTTATGGTGTATAAAAAACCAGAAGAATAAATAGTACTATATTGGAAAACAATTATTATTAACATCACATCATGACTGTTATGGATGACTTTTATATAAATCCTGTCATTATACCGCTTCCTACATACATACAGAATTTTCGTTGGTGTTTGTGAAACTCAGAGGAAATTGTTATTGGCCATCACACAATAAATTTAGTTCAATTCTACATATCCTTGGAGCTTTCATAGATATAAACAAATGTACCAAATCAACGTTCTAAGACAAAATGGAGATATTTGCATAAAGTAAACATTGGGGGAGGGAATTCGAGGAAAGATGAAACGTACCTTACAACCATCCTTTATAGGGACATATCTGTATCCTGTATGCAGGATAGTTTTAACAATGCCCGGATTGTCTCCCATAATTAATAAGTACTTAGTTATTATTTGTGAAAGTATTACAACAAACAACGTATTATCAATTTCAATTTAGAAGTAATCAATTCACATTATCATTATCATTACTATCATCTTTTTGACTTAAGTTAAGATGTCATTATTATCAAACACAAACTTCAAACCTGTGTCAAATGTAGAAACTCAATGTTGACAAGTTAAATAATGCTACCGTTCCATTAATAACGGTTCTGTTGGACTTTATGGAAATTGTAACATCGCTGATAATCAAACAAAAAAAAGTATTTTTATGTAGTTTGTGATCAAAAACCACGAAATTAATATCGCATGCAAATTCTTGTACGATTATCTCTGGACAATGAATAAAGCAAAATGCTTGAATTATCTGTGGCAAACTATAATTAACCTTAAAAGATCTTTTTTGAAAAAATTTATAAAACAAGACAATCAAATAAGACAAGAGTGAATAGGCTTCTTCTAAGTTAATGCGCTTTACCATCTCTAATAATTAATTTATTATTGTGAGAATCTTTGTGATCTTTGCCCAAGTACAGTAGAGTGGTAGTATAAAATGTTTTAAATTTGTGGTTATCCCTTCCGGTCTCTGTGCTAGTTTTGCATTATCTGGAACTTGTAATTCTTTTTTAGTCTGTGCTTGTCTTGTTCAAGGAAACAAAATAATTTCCGAAAGTGAAAAGGAAAACTAAGAATTATTTTATTCTGATCATTTACGCATAAGAGTAAGAGACTGTTGGGTAAATTTAGGACATAGTGAAGTTAATTAGGTAGTAAGACCAATAGTAACAATGGCTGACTTTTTAGAATCTGAAGCTGAAGAGAGCGAGGTTAGTAATTGATGCTTGTACTAATTTTGTGAAAAATACTGTTTTGAGGTCTTTGATTGATGTGTAATTCTACTTTTCCACGTGAAGGTTGAGTCTGATGACGAGCAGCCGGCAAAAAAGCCTAAGCGCAAGGCAGCAGTGCAAAGTGACGATGAGGACGAAGAAGAAGAAGGTACGTCTTATAGATCTTTACGTATTACTTACTCATTAAGAAACAGCCAAAAGTATGTCATTATGTTTTTAAGTCTTTTACACGTAATGAGAATCATTTTGATTTAAAATGCAATTGTCTAAATATATCTAGAAAAAGTGTTATTTGATTATGTATAATTCGCATCTCAGTTATTTTAAATATGCTCACATGTTGAATATCAGATGACGAAGAGCGCCTTCGTGAAGAACTAAAGGATCTTATAGATGATGCCCCTATAGAAGAATCAGGCAGTGATGGAGAAGATTCTGATGCTAGCAGTAGTCCGAAAAAAAGAAAAAAAAGTGATGATGAGTTAGATGATAGACTGGAGGATGAAGACTATGATCTTATTGAGGAGAATCTTGGTGTGAAAGTAGCTAGGGTAAGATGTAAAGATATACCTGTATAGAAAATGATTGTGAAGTTAATGTAACTGACATTTTTAGGTTTTTTTTTAGGTTCTTTTTTTTTGGCCCGCTACACAATAACTTTGCCTTTGGTGACACTGATGTCTATTTGTAACAAAGACCACTATCATTTACTTATCTACTTTTTTTTTAAGTTGCGTACACTAAAATATATTTCTTGTAAACAATAAAGTTGCCAAAATAGGTTTATTCCAACGGATAGAAATGATTCACCTGGGCCCACCCCCGTGCATCACAATAATTACTAAAGCACTTGCATAATCTTCTGTATTTTTACTACATAAGAGCAATAGCAATAAATATTCAAAATCAATCTTATTTTTAAAGTACGTTGTATTTGTAAATAAATATAATTAAATCACTTATATGAAAAATATTTACATAATATTTAATTATAAAAAGTTGAACTTCAGTGGACAGTATTTCTTTGCTTACTGTAATTTATTCACAATCTTTACTAAAATTAATCTTTTTCAACAGAATAAGTTTAAACGTTTACGTCGTTTAGAAGACGATGACAGTGACAATGAAGGGGCTGATGACCCTGAGTTGGAGAGAGAAGTTATTGCAGAAAAATTGTTTGTTGGTGGATCTGATGACGTAAGTTCTATATTTGATTATATTCTTAAAATTAATGTGATTAAAATTTATATATTTTTTGCTAGTTTTGTATTATGTCCGAAAAGTTGTACTAATCTAAATTGTGTTTTAATACAAACCAATATAAAATTGATAGACATTTGTGACAGAATTCACTTGTAACATAACCATTAGGTATAGTTTTGCTGTTATTGTTATTTTAATTTAGAATATTTAAATTCATTTTTGGACTGTTTAGGAGGACGAGAATCGTACAGAGTCTGCTGCGCCTCGGGAAGCAGACTATGACGATGACAATGAAGACCTGGAGTCAGATGCCGATGACTTCATTGTGGATGATGACGGCAGACCTATTGCCGAAAGAAAGAAAAAACGGAAACCCATTTTCACTGATGCGTAAGTTATTATAACATAAAAATTAATATTAAAACTTAAACATGCCATTGTGCAATTTTATAAAATCATGAGTTTAATTTGATAAATTTTTTAATATAATTTTATTCCTCCTAGTTATTATCAGACAAGTTCACATAAAGCCATAAAATTTCATAACTTGAAAACCAATTTCATACAACAAATAAATGGATCTGTTTTCTGATTGGCAAAGTTCTACTAAGTTCCTTTACCAGTCCAAACATAGTACAGTATGCATTAATGCTCCTCAGTTATAAAGGAATATCTGTGATCATTAACATTATTGAAGCCAACCATAGGAGTACCAAATAAACTTGGCAATTGGGATGCCTGTGCAAAGTTTGTCATCTGCTTTATAAATACTCTAAAATGTATAAAATAAATTTGCTTACCAATCTTATCTTATTATAATTATAGTGTAAATTAAAAATCTCAATTTAATACAGCAGAATGACTATGGTAATAGAAAAATAAAAAATTTATTAATTCATTCAATTACGTTTTGATATGTTGAGTCTTTGTAATGGCAAATATTTAGGGGAAATGGCAAAAGTAATATAGTATAAATTTATAGTATTTGCAAGTTAAGTGGTGATTTATTAATTTCGGTATAGAACTTCCATTGAAAGCAGCGAAAATTAAATGAAAAATGTCTTATCAGTTGCATAAGGAAACAATTAAAATGAAATTATTATAAAATAATTTTTTTCTTTTTATTGTTATGTTATTTTCTTGTCGATATTATAAATGAAGTACAAGTCTGGTGTTTGTGGGTTATTAATATTATTAAATGGGTCCTCCTTAAAGGTCATTGCAAGAAGGTCAAGATATATTTGGTGTGGACTTTGACTATGACGAATTTGAGAAGTATGATGAGGATTACGAGAGTGAAGATGAAGATATGGATATATATACTGACGACGAAATGGAAGGTAAGGACTTTATTAACTTAGCAACTAGGACTTTAAAAAACACATTCAAAACGCATAAGTAAGAGAAGTGGAAGTGTCTAAATAATTCAATGATTGATCCATTCAAAATTGTATTGTAGCTTAGATCACAACGATTGGTCAGTGATATATGGTTGAGAAGTATAATCTTTTGTCAGAAACACTTTGCCCTATACGTAATGCCCTTGTGCATGCTCTTACGTTTTATTGTCAGTACTTTAATTTTTACACTGAACATCAGAAGAAGAGTATCAAAATATTCAGCCTTAACTGACCTTATATACAATTTTTTTTTATTTTATTAAATCTAATTGCTATTTGAAAATCCAATCTGTTTTAGGTGAAAAACGTAGAACCAAAAAAGGTAAACCTAAAGGGCCGAGCACGAAATCCATCTTTGAGATCTACGAGCCTAGTGAGTTGAAGAGAAGCCACTTCACTGACTTGGACAATGAGATCCGCAAGACTGATGTACCTGAGCGGATGCAGATTAGGGAGGTCCCTATTACACCAGTGGAGGAAGGCAGTACCGAGCTGGAAGATGAAGCAGAATGGATTTATAAGCAGGCTTTCGTAAAGGCTCCGGTCTCTAAAGCGGATTCTCAAGAAGCCCGCGAGCGATCTCGGAGGTAAGTTATATAAATTGTATTTTCTCAAATTAAAGTAAGTATTTAACGAGCATGTAGCTAACTTGGTAGAATATATAATACAGAGTCGCTACTCTGATGGCCCAAGCTCATATTGTGGCAGAATAAAGTTTGTTACATGTATTATTCATTAAAATAATATCCCTGATATCTTCGAAAAATATTCTTCTTCCTCATCCAGAAGAACATAGGCTTCTAATAGAAAATGAATATTTCAAATTGGTCCAGTTGTTTCAGAGCTTATTGTCCTCAAAAAACTAATAATGAGTATAGATGACACAGAATATTTTAAAATCCTTACTTAATAACTTTGTATACCAGGAGTGCAAGTACTGTAGTGAAGATCCGTCAAGCGTTAGACTTTATGAGGAACCAAACTTTGGAGGTGCCATTCATAGCATTCTACCGCAAGGAGTACGTCCAGCCCGAGCTCAGTATCAATGACTTGTGGAAGGTCTACAAATATGATGCTAAGGTAATTTATATGTTGCTATATAGCCACCATTTTGTTTGTTAGTGCCTCCATCGTCAATCCTAGATACATTATATATAATATATTGTTCTTACAGTGGTGCCAACTGAAGCAACGCAAGGAGAATCTTTTGAAGTTGTTGGAGAATATGCGTGAGTTCCAATTGGATAAGATAATGCAGAATCCCGATGCGCCCATTCCAGAGAATGTCAGGCTTATCAAGGATGAAGATGTTGAGCGGTGAGTTATATTGAAGAGTTAAGTGAACCTCACCTCAAATGAATATTATAAATAAAAATAGTGCTTATTATGAGCGTATGCGTGTGAGCGTGCGTGTGCGCGTACGTGCACATGATAAGTTATTTATGATTGTATTGTATGTCTTATCTATATCTAATTCTCTATAATATTAATGTCTATATTTCGGTTATTATATGTATGTTTATCTTTACATATATGTATTTGTTTACATACATGTACCTATAAATGTAATGTATTATAAATATAATAATTTTTCCCTAAAGGTAATAGATAGCTGTTTACTGATAAAATTGTCTTTTTAATATTCCACTGTATTTTCTTGTTAATACTCATATATCTCTGTGTATACACAATATAGATTACATGTATTTTATTTTTGATACAGATTGAAGAATGTACAGACCCCTGAAGAGTTGCGTGACGTGCACACACATTTCCTATTGTATTATTCTAAGGAGTTGCCGGAAATGCAGAAGGTGCAGCGTGCTAAAGAGAAGAAGAGAGAATTAGAGGATAAAAAGTACGTGGCATTAGATCTTCTGTTGAAATAAAAAAAAATTAAATAAAAGATAATTAAATAAAAAAATATACATTTAAATTAAATAAAAGACATTAAAGTTTAATTCGTCAACAGGAGACAGGCTCGCGAAGAAGCGGAGAAGAATGGTGAAGATCCAGAAGAAGCCGTAGCAGCGATGGAGGCCGCTGAACCTGAGGAAGAAGAGCATGCTGAGGTCAAATATGCGGTGAGGTCTGGACCTTACGAGCTCTGCAGGAAAGCTAATATTGGTGAGTTTTGGCACAGTTAGATAGATGGATGTGAATAACACATTGACTACTTTTTATTATCATAACACGCGGGAGAAGCCACGTGCGAAACTTAGTGAAGAAATAAAATGTTTTGTTCTGATATTGGTGAACAGAGCCGCTGGTGAAAAAGTTCGGTCTGACGCCGGAGCAGTTTGCGGAGAACGTTCGAGATAACTACCAGCGACACGAGGTGGAGCAGGAGCCCATCCCGCCGCTGGAAGCCGCTGCGCCATTCGTGAGTAGTGATGTTGATTGTAACCGATCGTAAAAGTTAAGCAACAACGGGCAAGGTCGGTAGGATGGGTGATCGCTAGTGGCAAAAACTTAATGAATTTACTCATTCAACCAGCTTCAAATCCACGTCATTAGTTTGCCATTGAGTTTGAACTCATTTACGTCTGTGTAACTACTTCCAATGTATGATTTTCCAAAAGGTAATTTTAAAACAATATTAAAGTATCATAAATTCTTGGGAATCATTAAAAGTTAAATGTCATTAATAGGTACTTATGTATTACTTAGTTTTCCAAGGTTAGTTCGTGGCGCTCATAGATCCGCTTTAAACAGATTCGATATAAACGCTTCCGTGCTTCGGAGGGCACGTAAGCCTGTCGGTGCCGGTTGTTATCTTACTATACTTAGTTAGGAGACTAACCACTCCAAATCCATAATGGGGTTTCTTCTGAATCGCTTCTTCATGACTGAGGGTCGTGGTCATTATAAGCAGACTTTTTTATGGTGTTCTTCCAGGCGTCTCTATCTTTAGCAAGTTGAGTGGATGCTTGCATGGAGTGGACCGGAGTAGCTTGGTGGAATATGATGTAGGCTTCCTCAGTATGAAGGGCAATCCTTGCTTAGTAGTGGGCTATTAATATGCAGGTGGGTGCGCGAGGGTCAGGTGGCGGCGCGGCGGAGGTGGTCCGGCTGGCGGTGTACATGTGTGGCGTGCAACTGGCCCGGGAGCCGCTACTGCGGGCCACGCTGCGGGACGCGTTGCGGGAACGGGCCACAGTCAGCGCCAGGCCCACGCCGCGCGGACTCAAGGAGATTGATGAGAGTCATGCTTGCTTTAGGTTTGAACATTTTCTTTACTTCAAAATGAAAATCAAAATTCA
>DWJZ01005540.1:0-13941 GCA_018249125.1 Asbolis capucinus | reverse complement strand
TAGAGGCCAACTAACTGTTTTAGTAATTGTATAAATAAGCTTTATCTGCTTACTGTTGATGCTTTGCTACAAATATATATATATATTTATCAATTATTGTTTTTACATCGCCAAAATTAAAATGTCTTTTTAATCAACTCTAATAGTAATGTCAACCTAAAAATGCGTGCTCTAGTTTTAGGACCTAATAAGTGAAAATAACAACAAAATAAATGAGTAAGGTGTTTTTAAGCCTGTTCAAGGGTAATAATTTGCACCATTGGTAATATATGGTTGCTGGTATTGGTACAAAACACACAAATAAAACCCGAAACTTCATCAGAAACATTTAAAGAGATCTATTCACAATGAAACAAACTGGTAGCAGGTGAATATTATTACGTATTTTCTCCTCAACAAAAGTCAATATCGGTGAATACGAGCACGTACAGTCGTACACAG
Organism: Asbolis capucinus; assembly: GCA_018249125.1. NCBI lineage: Eukaryota > Metazoa > Arthropoda > Insecta > Lepidoptera > Hesperiidae > Asbolis > Asbolis capucinus. The sequence continues at coordinate 13,500 of DWJZ01005540.1, read as the reverse complement.
CAAACTTATTTCCGCGGAAACCAACTGTCTCGTTTTCCAATAAAGAGGAGACGTATTGCTATTCGCTCATTGAGTTTTCTGCTTTGACGCGTCCGAAGAACGACAGTCGAGTAACTACAGCCATCTCCACTGCCTCAGTGGAGTTTAAACTTTCAAAAAGGCATTGAAGTTTGCCTTTAATTACCTCTAAAAACTTGGAGGCACTTATAAATTTGAAGAGGAAACCATTAAATTCCAATGGAGGGCTTTTTGTAATAAACGAGATCGAAACAAAGTGATATTGTTTAGAACTTGTTATCCGCGGAGAAACCGTCGTTTGGAAATGAATGGTTACAAAATACGATTGGCTAGACTGATATTTTAATAAAATAAAGTACACTTAACTACATAATACAAAATAATAAATTAGTCGTTCAAGGTTATATTACTAAATTAAGTTTTTAGACAAATTTTTCATACACGCTGATTATTGCGAAGGCTTTTAAAACGATTTCTTTCTCGTATAAATTTTCTCTATATGTCTACCTACTTTTATTATTATTTAATAAATAAAATGAAAACTACGGATTCAAATTTAAAGTTAACTCAATAAAATATGGCCCAAAGAAACGAAATCAATTATATGCCATAAAATAAAGCAATTGATTTTAATGCGATACTTTTTAAAACATTTCCATGGTACCCTTATGTAAGGGTGTCTATCATGAATATATGTATATCATTGACACATATGTATATTATAATAAATTCATTCCATGTAATCTTCTGACTTTTATTAAGTCAAAAATTTTATCATAGATAAAATTTGACTTTGAACTTTATATTATTATAATATAATTATAATAATATTTATTTTTAAGAAAAAATGTATTTAACACTTGAGTTTGTTTCGAAAAAAAAATCATTTCTTTCTGTAGGTATATATTTTATAGGCTTTAGTGTAAAGTATATGCTTGTCACGGAAAATATTTGAGCAATTATCTATTACCACTGAGGACAGTCCGGATCTTCTACAAAGCAATAATGACACTAAAGAATTTTCATTTCAGCACGGCTGCTTGTCCCGAACTCATCACTGAAACGCCATTGGGACATTCTTCAACTTTTCAAAGAGGATAATATAAAATGGAGCCTTTCTTTATCTTTCATGACAGCCGGGGGAAAACTGGACATTTTATTTTCGTTATCCAATAGTACAAATCGGTACCGGCATGATTTATTGTGTTTTGTTCGTAAGTAATATATTATGATTGCTGTATGTACTTGCTGAGACGTTAATTTCTCATATTTTTGTGTTAAATTAAACAATTTTTAAATAGGACTAAGATAATTCTGGTTAAGTTATGAAATTGAATTTCAAATTGCCTTCACGAAGGTATAGGTCGGGAAAGGAGAAGTGTGGCTAATGAGTGCTTATCCAGGGCTCTGGATAAATATCCTGGGCTATATGACATAAATGTCAACGGAATCTCAAATTATTTGGTTTCTATGGTGGTGTTTTCCGGGTGAATAAAATTAAAGGAACATATCTTTATTGTATATGAGTTAATTTACTCAGATACTCAGACTAGACTTACCGTTAACTTTTACAAATATAAGCTTGCTTAACCCAGCACCGATGTCGTTTCTAGCTTCGCAGAGATAATGTCCTTCACTGTCCTTAGCGACCCTTTCGAATACCAGCGAACCATTTTCTAAAACTCTAGAATTTCCCTCAAACATGAAGTCTTTGTACTCGCCCGGCGTATTTCCTGAGAAAATTTATATACATATTTCCTCATCATTTAAGTCATGGTTGAACATAAATGAAATGTTGGTAAGTAACGTAAGTAAGAACATTTATTTTATAATATATTTTATACTGTTTCCAGGTATCCATTATAACCGATGTACCTGCATTATCTGCTATCAAATTTAATTTTTTCCAGCGACAACAACGATTGGTTATTTCAAGAATAGTTTTATGGAAAGGTTATTCTTTTACAAAATTTAACAATTTATCCTAAAGTACTTTCGAGATTAATAAAATTCTCTTTCTACAACGAACAAGTTACATGCAACTGATCGTATTAGTGTCAGCGCTCAGCGCAACTCGGGAGTGTTTCTTTATATCTTTTAAATTTCCTAGCTTCCTTTAGAATAGAATTTAAACTTTTGAACGTTACTGGATTATATTGAGAAAACCTTAATTCATTTAAATAATAGAATTCAGCACTGAAACTCACCAACAGCTTTCTTCCAGGTTATATTCGGTTTTGGGTACCCATCCGCTTGACATTGAAGGGTTAAATCTTGTCCAGCTGCTACGGCTATATCGTTAGGTTCCAAGCGCCACCTAGGGGGTACTGCGGAAGTAAAAGAGATCATATTTTGTACATAATTATAAACAATGATTGTAGAAATCGGAATTGAAGCATTGATAATTACCATTGACTGTTAGCGGTACAGTGAACCTTTCAGATCCAGCAATGTTGGACGCAATGCAAGTATAGTTTCCACTGTGAAGCGACGTGATGTGTTCTATAACGAGCGACGCGCTGTACTCATCCATCCTTCTCGTTATAATCCCGCTGGGTGCATAAGGAGATGACGTCACAGGCTGGCCATTCTTCTCCCATCGGAACGCTATTGGCAAGTCACCCTCTAATATCTGACATGATATGGCCGCTCTCATGCCTTCCCTCAATAAATTTGTCAGCGGTTGAATAGGAAGAATTTTTGGCTGTACTGAAAATATCAACAAAAACGTATATTCAATATTCGGATACCAGTCTTTTAGTGATTTGTGTTGTGTAAAACATAGCTTTTCGACAGAATTTTGAAGGTTCGCGGAAAGCCGTCTCGATTAATTATTGTGAAATCTCTAAACCCTTTTTATGGCACATTTTCGAGCGCACCCCCGTGGGGTTGTTTACTAGGCACTCCATTTATATTTTTTATATTTTTATTTTATTGCCCTATTAACCGGGAGCGTTGGAAGTTTAAAGCTCGTAGATGCTGCGAGAATGGGAAACGTGCTAACTTAAATGAATTACGGATGGGTAGCTCCGCCCTCTTGAATTTCTGATTTTATGGTGCCCTAAATCTTGCTACAAAAATAAAAAAGTTTATGCCTAAATTCGTGATCTAATGGCCAACTTTGTACTATGAGCAAAACTGGCTTAACCTTTTTTGATATACGAGTCTTGAGAGATAAAGTTTCATCGTGAAAGTCTCTAAGGTAACTTTAGGTACATTCATAAATAATAAATTGTTTTTATGGGATAAAGTTAGACGGATCTTTTTAATTTGACACATACCATAACTTGTCCGTCGGTGAACTTTACTTCACCATGCAATAAAAAAAAAATCACACTAGTAAACCGTTGTAAACTTTTTATAAAACTATCAAGTATGGTTATTTTTTAATTATGTTAGGTAACTCATCCATAGTTATGTCTGAATCCCTTCTAGCCAGTAGTTTCTGTCAGTTGTGTCTGTTTACAAGCGTTTATTGCCGCGTATATTTATTTATTAGTATATAACTCTGTTGGTTTGATCGGATTAAATCTTGCAAGGTTAGTTAAACCAACTGACTCTTACATTACGGAGCTAATATTTTGCATAAACCTTCCGTCCTGATGAAAATACATGTTTAAATAAATAAATACCTCAGGACAACTTACACACGGCCATGTGATCCCAAACTAAGCATTATGGCTTGTACTATGGTGATCAGACAACCGATAAACACACATATATATTTTTTAAATACCTACTTATATAGATATTTCTAACGCCCGTACTCTCTGAACAAACATTCCTGCTCATCACAGAAAAGTTTGACCTGGGTGGGAATAGAACCCATGACCTCCGGTGTAGTAGTCAGGCTCACTAGCCACTAGACCAACGGGCCAATCATTAACATCATTTTTATGACAAGCATGACCTGATACTACGTTCAGGATGGACTCCAGACAAGGAAACAGTTAAAATACAATTATGAATTTGATGTGTTTCTTCGTATTAGGGCTTTATAATTAATGCTAGTGTGTTTGCATATTTTAAGAAAGATTATTATTTTATCGCTATGGTACACACATAGCGGTGTGGTAGACAAATCTGCAGGTTACAAAAAAATAGGATGTTTTAGCCTTCAGCCTTCTATTGATCTGGATTTAGAGAAACAATAGCGGGATTCCACGGGCCAAGAGTTTAACACCAAAAGCCATAAAGTATCGAAAAGTAAATTTCTGTGTTTCTATTTCTTACCTATTTTTAAAAAGAGTAATGATTATACTAAAACCAAAAAAACATTACAGCCGATTTGTTTACGCCCAATATAAGTAGGGTATTCTTTTTGGAATTAAACATCAGTGAACGCATTACTAACCCCTGCTCAAAGGGTTCGAGATCCATTTACGAGTATGTCCTGAGGGCAGCAACGCTTCAACGACTTTTCCTGTCTAATTAGCTTTAATTACGACATGGGCTCTGCATGGACTCTAGTGCAATGGAGGACGTAATGTACTATGGTATGTATTTTATTTGACGATTTTGTATATCACAGATAAGATATACTGAGTAGAACCCTATGTTAAGAATATCCAGATTAAATTTATATTCTGGTCGCAATTTTGCTGATTTATATTTTACTCTATTCAACTTACCCAAAATTTGTACTTCAACGTCTCTCCTAGCGACATGCCGTTGGCGATTCGTTGCTTGACAGGTGTAAGTGCCGGCGTCGTCGCCTCGCTGAGTTTGTTCCACGATCAAGGTGCCGTTAGGAAACACCTTTTGTCTTCGGTTGAGTGGCAGTGTTTGGCCGTCTGTTGGCAATTAATTTATTTGAATGATGTTAAAGTTCAGCTCATAATATTATTATGTTATCTTTCGACTTTCATGGGACCTTGATGACCCGGTTATTTGGTAGGTTTGTGTGGCTATCAGATCCAACGTGTAGATCTCTTTCGACACTTTGACTTATGCTTATATATTTGGTCAATAACGTTCATGAGTCCCAGATGGCAGTGGACCGGGTCTTTTGGAAGGCGTTTGGGGTACAGATCCAACACGTAAACGTCTCCTTTACGTGCTAAATAGTTTGATGGATCGTAGTATGAATTTTAGTTTTATTCTGAAGATACTTGGTAATTACTGTTTACTAGACATTTACCGAATCTGTATGATTCTGTACTAAGTGAAGATTTAAGTAACCATTAAATGACATTGAGTGCGGCAGTTAATCATCCTATCGATACCAGCTAGGATCGATCGCTTATCACGCCCTCTGAGGCACAGAAGTACTACAGATTTTTTTGTCTGCTGTTGAATAAATTACAAAAGTCCAAGTCCAGGGGCTATGAGCGTTATCTAGTTATATTTCATCAAAGTACGGAGCAGTCATAAAACGACACATCACTTATCCGTCAGTCTTTCGAAGTCTCTTCAACTCAAATAAATACTCGAATCAGATTTGTTTTCCTCGATAACTTGCTCGGTTGTACAAAATTGGTTTTGTCGGTTGCATGGCCGCAAATAAAATACCGTCTAGGCTAATCTTGGGGTACTTTTTTTATTTTCTGATTACTTTCATAGTCTGTGCTACATCTGTGATGTCTGTTGTTGCTTTTAATAGATATCTGTAATCACTTCTTTTCAGATTGTTTAGCTGCTGGCTATTTTGTTAGAAAATTATCAGAAAGCTATTTATAGAAACGCCCATTACAGTAGTTAGCTTACGTCAAATATATAAGTACGTACCTACTAATTTAATTAAGGATTGTTAACACAGATTTATGATAAAACGTGTTTCTCAATTATTTGTTTCTTAGTTAGGTACATTATTGTTTTAGAAAAATTACTTTTCAGATACTTGTTTCTTAGTTTTGCATACTATAGTAAAGTTTTAAGAAAAGAGGTTTTCAATAACTTGTTCCATAGGTACTTTAAAGTTTCCAATCTTTAAAGATATCTTAATTATTTTCGCTGTCTTAATGCCAATCATGCCTCTGGGCTCAATTAATGACGTGAACAACGGATACAGGCTTAAAACGGATTTCGTTATCTGGGGTATAATTTACAAAGGAACAAGATCGATTTTTATTGGGCATTATTTCTCCTTGGGATGAATATTAATTAATAGTACTATCTCGGTATTGTTGAAGGTGATATATTACATCATTATAAGTTTATTCACATATATAAATTTAAGGGAGCGCTAACATATTTTAATATTTGAATTATAATATTTGAATTTATTTACTTGTATTAAAGACGTCATATACTCGTAATAATATTGCCAGCAGCAATACTTGGATTTTTTTACAGTATATAAAAATTTCATGAGAAATTGAACTAGATCTTTTGGTTAATTATACTTCTGAAATATCTGAAATATCTAATGTATATGACACTGTACTTCACTTCAAAGGGCTAAATACAGAACGTATGTAGGTTTTGTTCTCTCATAGTAAGCCACAAATCTAAATATCATTATTTAAAGCTTTATTGATAACCTCAAACTCAAATTGGGGTAAAAATGGGTGGATTTAATGCCTGACGGCATTCTCTGCCAGTCAACCGTTGGAGATGGCGAGAAGTTGATGGGTAGCCAATAAAAAAAAGTGTTATATTTTACGTTTTGCTATCTAAAAGTACTCCCGCGATTAGATTTGAAGATGTTCATCTTTTATATCCCATTTAAAAGTTGAGGTCAGCTTAATGAGAGTTCTCTATGAACAAGATAAAACCCACCGTTGACAAGGGTCGCGGGAAAAGGAAAATTACGAGGGAGTGACCAGTCTTAATTTGATCTTACCAGTAATTCTGTTAAACGAGGTAAGGATTTCACGGTCGAACATTTTCGTTATGTTCTTTGATGTCGAGGGTGGAATAAAAGAATTTGGGTGATTGCTGTAACATTTGTAAAAAAGTCAAAGACAGTCTTTTGTCGCTGAATTGGTGCGGTATTTTATTGTCTTTTTATTCTATTCGTATACCATTGTGCCATACATGCGATTTATTAATTTACATATAATGAAGAGCATCCGATCACGAGTTGGGGACTTTATCCATCTTTCCAGGTCCAAGTCAACCTGTCCTGCTCGTGGAGCACTATGCAGAGTGATGTACGAGGTTATAGCCCGCGCTTAGTCCTTCTTTCTAGATGTTTCTGCACGCAGTACCACCCTGTATAAGCCCTATGGAACTCATACCTGGTAGTACTGGTACTCCCATTAATGTGCGGGCGAAATGTTAGAGCACATATGAATATTTACAAGCTGTTACTTAACGAATGTTAGTGTATTTGTTTGTTACGGGTCAAATCTTGCAAGCTTAATTAGACCCACTTCCTCTTACACAACGAAGCTGAAATTTTACACAAAGTTTCCGTGCTGATGACAATGCATTTTAATGCTAAGCATGACCTGATACTACGTTCAGGATTGGCTCCAGATAATGGAACTCACTCAATGGTTAACTCTTCAGTTATGAAATTTTATGTTTCTTCGTATTAGGGCCTCCATAATTAAAGCTTAGGTTTTTAAGAGTTTTAATAAATTTTGTTAATTTTTTTTTTCTTCTTGGTGGTAGATATAGTCATTCCTGTAATAGTAATAGAAATATTTTGAAAGATGACACTACAATCTTATATAACACTATGTAAAAAGCAAAGTGGATTGATATATTATTAAAATATAAACGTTTTCAAGCGCGTTTGCAAGCGCGTTGATTGGGATAAAATTTCTTTAGCGAATTCATTCTTTGAAAGTTATGTCGTCTTCGTTCAGGTTGCTATTGTTAAATAAAATCAATTTCCCGCTTCATTTTTAGATTTCATATCAAAAGGGTTCTAGTCGAATCCTTTTACTAAGAATAACGTTCATGCCTTTCACAAAATTTTATCACGGTAGGACCTTAAACTACCGCACCCAGATTCGTATATGTTTACTTACATCGCTCCTTAGTATAAAACCTATTAACGGAATGAGTACTAAGTAGAAATTTAAGTACCAATAAATGAGTGCTAGCCCCTAGCGGTTTACGACGTATATATTTGTCCCAATTTTATTTTTGTATTAAATTTTAACCCTAATTTTGTGTTGTCTCAAGTCCAACAATGTCGTTGTTTGTAAGTAACATCTCCAGCAAATGTAACAAGTTTTGCGTTGGTAACAGAACTATCTACTAACCCACAGGAGCAGCTTAGTAAAATACGATCAATTAAGATCTCAAAGAGCCCTTCTTTCCTTGTAGCTTGCAGTATTCCGTAAATGAGTTGTAGCCAATAGCAAAATGAATTTCCAGGTCTCAAAGGAATTATAAGCAAAAGTTTTAACAATACGCTTTTAAACCAGCTACATTTCTGCTATGATTATGAACTTACCCGTGGAAAAATTAGAAAAGAATAATTTTAACAAGTTCCTAATTGGATGGCGCGGAAGTATCCGCTTTATTAGATTACAGTGCGCAATTTACTCTGCGGTCACTACGCGATTTTTCAGTCGAGTTATTTTTATGATGTTATCCAGAGAAATATTATTTTTGAAATTGGAACAGGTCGTAATACGTTTTATTTAAATAGTCATTGGGATACCCAAATAATTAGTGTGTTTAATTAAATTTCGGTTTGAGGTTAGTAATATTGATGCAATTTCTTGTAACCTATTTTATTACAGAATACTTTTTTAAAATAGCCAATAAATTAATAGGCAAGTATCCTATCGCCCATGCATTAGAATCGTCACTTTTTGATTCACTTTCAGTCAATAAGGGACTGTCTGTTAAAATCCCAACAGGAACACGACGAATCGTTTGGCGGCTGACTTAAGCAGGAGGGTAATGCAATGGATGAGCCAGGCAGGCTTCACGGAACTTGAATTTCAATGTAATTGCAAAATGGAAATATCATTTCAATGTAATTTATTTCATATGAACTTCACGTAGTGTTATTAGAGCAATGTTTTACGTGCATATCGCTTACATTTCTCTTGCACTGTCAACCTAATTTACATATGAATTAAATTAGTCTTTTTCAAATAGCTCCTATTTAGTACAAGATAAAATTTGCTTTAATAGTTAAAAAACTCGGATAAGGCGGTTTCTATACGAAAATATTTTAGTTTAACGTGAAAACTTTATTTTTGAGTAATAACGTTTTATTTATTGAATTGAAATGAAAAACCTTTAAAAATATATATGACTTGTAATAATTTTTCATAATTTCTTTACTGAGGCTGTCTAAAGGATCCTTACCACATTGCTCTAATGTGGATAAGTAAAAAAATATATTTGATGAATAATTTAACTACATATATATGTATAACATAGAAATTACATTTTTAATAGTAGATACTTTTTTGTTAAGGTCATTGAGTGTCGTAGTATTCTGTTTGGCGCCAACGAACAGAGAATTATTAGAGGACGAAAATAAAAGTTCAAAATTAGAACTAAACCTACTAGTGTTGTGAAGAAAATTAAATAAGTGCCTAAGATTAAGACTTACAAGAATTGGAAAAACTCCGTATCGCTAACAAATACAAGAACACTTCTATTTAAAAACTCTAGCGGCTTAAAAACTGTAGAACCTACATAATAAAGGCATATTAATAAAAATACAGATAATATAGGTAATTTATCTGTGGCTTAAATTATAAAAAAGTTATTTTCCCTATTTGAAATTATCTCAGATACTGAGATTTAGAAACGAAAATAAAAATATGAGGTTTGAAAAAGGAACGTCGAGAAAATTCAATTTCGTCGCGTAATGTAGGCAGGCGCGAAGATCACGTCAAATTTTTACTACTAAATAGACGCTCGAATTGGCTCCGAGCTGGTAGAATAGCGATTTTATTTTTAATTTAAGGGCAAACTTGATTATGCCTACGTAGCTTTAATATTATTTTATATTATCATTACTACGTCGTGTTAGCTTAGGAAAATTTTGTTCGTAGAACGAATGGGGAAATAGTAATTAAATTAATGTAGCTTTGCATGTAGCTGTTTTTTGAGAGAATTAGACCGCATCACATTGATGGTTTTACTATGGTGATAGAGATTCTGGGCAATTTTGAATTCTAATTAAAATACTTGTAAGGTACAGTATTATTTGTATCGTTTGCCTACACGTGCCGTTGGGCACATCTTACGATTTCGTCTGTGAAACGACAGACCGTGGGAAACCTCATCAGAGTGGATATCAAAATCGTCCTCATTAGTCAGAGCTAAATTACATTTTAACAAGACTTGATGATCCTGTTGAGACTGAACTTCATAAATGAATGAATGAAATTTTATTTCTTTGAAGTAATTTTTACAGACACTTTTTGAGATTCAAATCATCGGCGGCATCGCTTCAATAAATCCTTATAGTTAGAAAAATAGGACTTACAAGAAGCAGCAAAACTCATAATAAGTTTTGAGTTATAATTACGGATAAACATTTACATTTAAACTTTACATTACATTACTTTACATTACAGTACATTTAATCTTACGGCTGAATATCACTTTTTTATAACTCATGTCTAAGCTTTAATAATCATTTAGTAATAAAGAATTACCTCGTTCCCAAGTTATGGATTCAATTGGGTATCCGGCCACAGGACACTTGATATTCAGGTCACTGCCTGCCACAGCTGTGACTTTGGGCATTTCACGTATAAAGGGCAGCCCGTACACATTGACCCGTGCGGCGTGGACAGCTTTGCCGGCTGTGTTGCTGGCAACACACGCGTACTCGCCGCCATCTTGATCTGTCACTCTGCTGATGTTAAGATGGCTGACCACATCGTCTTGGAGTGTCACGTGTTGTCCTACGACGAACCTGCGAAAATAATTAGCTGTCTAAGTTTGTAATTACACGATTTTGTTGTGGAGTTAATATTAAATAATGTTTATTTTTACTTTAAGAAAATTGGGAGAATTAAAATAATGTTTTGTACCTATTTTAAATTGATACTCATGGTGAAACCTTCTGAAATGAAAGTACTGCCTATTCACCAATCACTACAGGAGATTAATAAATATCTTTGGAAAATTCACACCATCTACGGACCCGAAACACACAGAAATTCCTGCTCATCACAGAAAAGTTTGACCTGGGTATCGAACACACGACCCACGGTGTAGCAGTCAGGTTCACTAACCACTAAAACCGGCCAATCAATTAAATAAATAATATGTAGCGAATAAAAAAGTATTTAGTATTTGGCTTAGACCCATTGATGGCCCTCTACTGAGCTTGGGTCTGTCTCATCCTGAGGAGGCCTAGCGCTTACTTCACCACGCAGCTTCAAAGCGGATTGACGGAGGGTTAGTGGCCAATCCAAGTGTCGAAAGTTTTTATAATACCCGAAGGCCCCCGTCATGGCTTAAAGATAGCTATCTGACGATACCAACCAGAACCGAAGGCTTTTTTACGTGCTCTCCGAAGCACGAAAGCGCTTATGAATTATATTATTGCCATTAGCGGTCACCCATCCACCTGCCGACCGCGCTTGTTGTTGCTTAACTTTTTCGATCGCCTACAATCGAAACAAGCCGCCGGCTGTGAAAGCTTCGAGTGTTTAATTTTTTTTATTCTTCTTCCTTAATAAGAATCTATGTAGAGAGGTATTATCCTTATAAATTGATTACCACATACCCTAAACGATGGCTTAGTTTTGGCACAGTTCCACGGAGAATCGATAACAAACCTAACCAGACGTACCAAAAAATTAAAATATTTAGATCATTTAAACTACTACTGTTTCAATGAAGGTGTGTAGGAGTAATTAAATAATTTATATGCGACTAGTTTTTTTGCCCGCGACTTCGTCCACGTTGACGTGGTGATAGGTGGTGGTGTAAATGCTGCCCTACGCCATACGTGAATTACTTGCGAATAGTTTCATCAAAATCGGTTCATTGGTTAAGGCGTGAAAGCGTAACAGACAGACAGACGGAGTTATTTCGCATTTATAATATTAGTAGGGATTAATATTTACGATATTGTAATAAACGGAAATTTCAAGGAAGGATTTTAATAAGGTCGTTTAATCCTCATCTGGACCTCCAATAAACCTTTTGACGTTGTAATTGTTAGTTATGATCTCAAAGGGTTGTCAAATAGGGACAAAGAAAATCTGATGTCTTCTTCATAATGCTTACCTGGAATTAGTAGGAATAGAAAATCCATCAAGTAACCACGTGAACTGTGGTGGTGGGTGACCCATCGCCACGCACTTGAGGGAAACGCTCGGTCCGGGCTGGAGGGTTTGTTCAGAGAACCAATACACCAGCTCAGGCTTCGACTCTGAAAAAGGATTTGTCGTGCAAATTCTCGGTTGCTAGAACTAAATAATGGTATGGCTTTATTTGGCTTCAGCCCTTTGATGATCCACAATTTAGCAGGATCCTCCGCTAAATAGCGCGGTCCCTCCTTGCCAAGCGGCACTTGTCCTTCTAAGTTCAAGCTAGGGTAAAAAGGTGTTATCTTAAGGCTCGTAGACCCCATCGCGACGGTCCCCCCCCAGTAACATTGGATAGCGAAGGGACGATCAGTGCTACTATTGAGCACGTGTCTCTCATGATATAGACGGTGCCTAGAATATACTCCAGCACGCTGGTCCAATACGGATTGGTGGAAGGGTTATTAGCAGCCAAGTATCTTATGCCACCCGAAAGCCTTCGACCTTAAAGATTGCTAACCATAACACCTAGGGTCAACGACTTCACACGCCTTCCAAAGCACGAACTCGTGAAAATTTTGTTACGATCACATTTCTTTTTTATTCCTACATTAGAAATTTCCCTCGCTTCACTTCGAAAGTACCAGTTACCACAAAAAAGTAGTTATTGTGATATTACTGTAACAATTAGACATATGGTATCGCGGACTTATCTGTAGAGAAGGATGTCTTCTCTTAAACTGTAGTACATCATGTTGTATTGTCAATAATTACCGAAGCGTACACGATATAAGGATTTTTTTTTCACACGTTGGGTTACATTATCGAAATTTTCACGCGGGTCCGTATTTTTACTCTTATTAAATATAGCCTATGTTCACCAGGGATAATGTAGGATTCAATAGTAAGAGTTTTTTTTAATCGGTCGAGTAGTTTCGGAGCCTATTCAATTCAAACAAACAAACAATCAAATCTTTCCTCTTTATAATATTAGTGTAGATAATTTCATAGAAAATTCGTTTACGTCTTCAAGATCTAATGGCAGGATAAATAGAAACAAATGAGTATGCTAATATCTTTAATTTAATATAGTGAGCATGTGTTGGGATAAAGGCCCAGGCGTTAAAACAATTTGTACAGTTAGTACAAGGTTAAGGTTGAAATTTATTGTAATAAAACAATTAACTCATTACATTAATTAAGCTAAATGTGTAGACCACTTAGTTTATAATTTCATTAAAGTTCGTTACAATGCATCTCTGGTATGAATGTTTCTGAATATTAATAAAGGAACTTTGAAAATGTAATTATTAAATGTGGTTCGAATTAATTTACGGTATCCACA
>DWJZ01005539.1:0-13942 GCA_018249125.1 Asbolis capucinus | reverse complement strand
GATGTTTTCCTTCACCAAATCAAGTGATAGGTTCTAAACAGTATAACAAATACTCTGCAACTCGCAGTTTATATTTCTTAACTATTATTTCAATAAGAGCGGTGATGGCCTCTTGGTTAAGAATTCGGCCTCCTACTCAAGGGGTCCGGGTTGGAATCCCAAAGGCACACTTCTGACTTTTCAGAGTTATGTGCGTTTTAAGCAATTAAACGTCACTCGCTATAACGGTGAAGGAAAACATCGTGAGGAAACCTGCATGCCGGGGAGTTTGCAAAATTCAACGGTGTGTGAAGTTTGCCAACCCGCACTTGGCCAGCGGTTCTCATTCAGAGAAGAGACCCGTGCTCAATAGGGGGCCGTGATCGGTTGAGATGATGATGATGTATGTTGCAGGTAACATCAGTGGTGTTCGAAGTAATGAAAGTAGTGCACTCCATGAGTTTCTTCAAACTGTCCAACAAGGACCAAGAGGGTGTCAAGGAACTGGAAAGTTCTGGAAAAGTGAACATTCGATGGATACTGTTTAAGATGAGGAAGGCTGTCAACGCTGAAGTGGCCAAGGCACCTAACTGTATGAATATTGTAAGTGGATATTTAATGTTCGGTTATTATTTCAATTTTCCAAAATTTTTACTTGAATTATTTGGTAATAACCTGATTGTAAATCGCGCTATCGAATGCGCCTTATAATATATACTGGGTGTTCCAAAATTAAAAACGCACTTATTTAGAAAGATGACAAACACACTTTTAATAGCACATCCCTAAATTCCTTATTCGCAATTATACTAAATAATACTTTGTACCAAAATCCAAGCCTATACTTTTGCAAATGTTCTACTAAAACCAAGATTACTTCATTTATATAGGGTGTCCCAACCTATGCCACATGGAGGGCAAGTACTTTAAGTATTGAAGATAGGCAGTTTTACTGAAAGAAGACTTCATTTTTATTTAAAAAACAATACTAACTGCTTTCAAAGAAATTTAAATAATCGCTTGCCTAAACAGGGAGTCGAACCCGTAAAATGTAAAAAAATATATTGACATTTTACTATGAGGGTCTAGGATCTCAATAATTTCATTCGTCTTTTAATGTAATTTTTGATAATAATAAATATTTTTTACGGTCTATTCATTTCTTTAAGTAAAGGACGAATCATAGTTAAATAAATTCTGTATTTTCCAGCGAACAGCAATCTTCACAATATGGACACATGTAATAAGCTCACTGGAAACAGAAGATCTACTCAGAGTGGTCGATGTCATCCTACCTCCCATAGTACGGGAGCTATCCACAGGCGACCCCATGGCGCAGGCCTCCCCAGCCAAGCAACTCGCGGGGAGACTTGGCAAGAAGTTGAGGAGGAAGATTGGGGATATTGAGTACAGCAAACTGGCCGCTGAAGTCCAGTCTAAACTGAATGTGAAGAGAGCTGAGAGGAAAAAGGTTAGTTTTAAAGTGCAAATTTTTTTCACGACTTTTTTCCGACTAAGTTTTTTCCTACGAACTTTGTTCCGACTAACTTTTTTCCTACGATGTTAGTTCCGACTAACTTTTTTCACGATGCCATTTTTTTTGGTCTGTCTGACGCATGTCGCATTACAATTCGACAAGTTCAATACAGGTGCCAGTAATATTACTAAACTTTTTTACGTCTATTAAGTTATTGAATTCCTATCATTATTAATTCTTCTCATTCAGTAAAATATAATACGTAATTTAAATAGCAAAAATAGTAAAATTTCCAAATATTTATGAAAAAAAATTACTTTCCAAGGTGGTTTCATGACACCACACATACGCTTTTTTATATAAAAAATCTAAATTAAAAAAAATACATTCTTATGAGAATTTTGTTAACACACGAATGGTGTCAATATTTTATTTTCCACCGTTTCTGAAAGGCATTACTAAGTAGCAGAGAAAGAAAGTCTTCAATTTTAAGATACTAAATACTTCAAAATAATTATATTTCAATAATTTAATTTTAGATTTTACTCCAAGAAAAAGTTCACAATCCAGAAAAAGCTGCTAAGAGGAAGCTTCAGGTCAGAGAGAAGAAGAAGCAAGCCAAGAAGATGAAACTGGACGCCATGCACGGGAAGAGACCGCGAGGGAAGAAACGGAAAGCAGAAGATATAGATCTTGAGGGGGGGTTATTGAGAGATGATGAGTAGGGGTTAGTGGTGACTAATTAATGAAAGGCTTGGGTTCGATTCAGTTGAATGTCTTTTCCAGACTAGTTCCCGTCCGCGGCTTCGCTTGCGTGCGTATATTAATAAAGAATGTGTAGTCTCAGTGTGATTCTGTTAATCTATATCTGTGTCAAATATAATTTACATTATTTTTCAAAAAAGAGATGGTTTTTTGTGTGAAAAAACCACCATCCTGACAAACTTTCGTATTTATGATATTAGATTTACAATATACGCCTTTTTGTAAGACCATTTGCAACCTATAACTGTCCCACTACTGGGCTTGGAATTGGAATATTTTAATAAAACAACAATTTTAAATAAAATAATATTGCTTTATGCATTCAAAGTACAAAATAATGTTGTAACATAACAATTAAACAACATTGATAAAATTTTAACATCAAACAACGCTGACTGCGTACAATAGACCTATTCAATGCCAATCACTTCGATTCAAATGCATAGAAATTGTTGAAATATGTATGTTCATTATGTACTTAAGCTTATGGTTGAATTTTCGCTACAGTTTTTTTTTAAAGTTTGTCGCACATACGCTCTTTCTCTACGATTAAATTAATATTGTTATTTCAACCGTGAGGAATTACCTTTATACATATAATGCATCCAATTGCTGTCTTCCCAACAAAGGTATTTGGGAACCATTAACCTCAGGTATTGAAAATAATTCAATCAAAAATCATCAATCAAAATTCTTTATTTTTTTGGCTAACTTTCTACGTCAGTGTGTCTGTGAGAAACGGTTGACACGATTTGATTCCGATTTTGAGGCATTATTATAAGCTCGGATAACTTATAAGTTTGTAATATTTAAGTCGATCCACAAAAACAGATATCATTAAAAAAACACGTCTACGTCTTTTTTTATATTGGAGCGAGGGAAGTCAACCTGCACAGCCACATTTCAATACTTCTATCATGTTGAATCGTAGTAAGAAGAGTCTGACTAATGTACACAATCATTTATAGTGCAGAAGCTTCGAGATCTAGACTTACGACTATACTAATAGGCTATTAGAATTGCGAGAGTATTGTGCAATCTTTTGAAATATGGCCACTTGGGAATAGCGAAATCTGATGACACTGAAAAAAAAACGTGTGAAGAAAATAAGCGCGTATTCAAATCTCATGACTATTTGTAGTGTGGTAAGATTGTATATCATTTTCGCTTTTAAAATGGTTGTTCCACGACTATGCCACATGGAAGGCAAATTACTACCTTTTGTAGGATTTTTATGTTAATATGAGTACCAACTTTTATTTTAAAATTAATACCAACTTCATTCAAATAAATTTCAATAATTCTTTGATTCATCCGGGATTTCAACCCGCTAAATGACACACTTGCCACAATCTAAGTGTAGTCATCGAAGAGGTATAGTATAGAAAGAGAATATTTGATTCTTCTTATTAACCATGTTATCTTAAATACAGTAAACTAGGATATTCATCCTTGGAACACCTGTATATTGAACAAACATGACATAAAAGGTGTACATTTTTGGCGACGATGTAATAGCCTTTTTCAATAACTGAAGATATAGCTTGTGAAACATTAAATCAAGCTTTATATACTTGTTAATTTTCAGTAGAAAGTCTAAACACGAAACTCATTTTGTTTTCTTAGCTAAGTTAGCGCCTGACTTCAATCCCAGTTAAATAATGCATGTATGTACGATGTAATTAAGCCGTCAATTAAGCTAGTATATATTTCGTGCAGTTATGGGGACGGATAAGGAGATAGGTTTTTCATTTGGAAAATATTAACTTATTTTATAGATGTTTTTCTGATATCACTTATTTCGATTCTATTTACTGTTAGATATTATTGGGTAACCTAATACCTGAGTCTACTATAATTTACATATCCATATTGTAAAATATACTATATAGACATATTCTATAAATAAGATAGGTACATAGTGGCCAATATAGAAGATTGAAGTATTAGAAGCTGTCGATTGCAATGTATAATAAGATATACATATTTACCTATATTACTCGTATATACATTGTGATTCCTTTTGAATAAAGATTATTTAAGTCTAGTTTTTTTTTTTCATTAATCTATAATTAGATCAGACATAACTGTATAACAAGTACATATAATAAAATAAATGCAATGAAATAGAAATATTACACCTTAACATTATGAGATTGTAAAAATAACAGTATTAAAAATTATTAGAAGTATAAGCTAGTTAAAAGACATTATTTTTATACATAGCTACTTGTAATTAACTATATAAATTATTTACAGTATTATTCAACAGTGAAATGCAGAATTTTAATTAATAAAAATAACTTAACGACAAAGACGCAGTTATTATAAATAGTCCTGCTAAGTAAAAAATAACCACTTAGCATATATTTTTTGACTCACAGCACCAACTTTCAAAATAGCTAATCACACTTCACATCCAGAGAAGAAAAGATTTTAAATTTTCACAACATTTTGTTTTTAGATAAGGATTTCAGCCCTAAATTCTATATTACATTCACTTATATTTTATATTAGGATTTAATATTTATAGAAGCACGCAGTAAGGAGGAAAACGTATGCTATTTTCAAAAAGTTAAAGGGATATTTAAATATACAAATAAATGAAAGTCCCTATAATATATTGATTTCGTAAAAAAATTATAACGTTTTCATCGTTATTTTGTAAAGTTTAAGTTTCTCTGTGTGTTTAAATATCTTACTTTGTTTACAATATAACGCGTATTACACATATAATATATACAAAAAAACGGCTTAAAATTTTTAAGGTCTTTATGCACATAAGAAGCGAACATGGTTCATAACAATTATTTGGACACTTACTTATATGTAACATATTATGTAAATAAAAGTGGACAGTTTAAAAAGCTCATATTTAACATATAACTTGATATTTAAAATACAACATATATACAACTGAAAATGCAACAATAGTCATATCATATATAATATTATTATACATTTAAGCAGGGTTTACTGGGCCAGGAAGGGCAGGTCACATCATAATCAAAAATAATAATATTTTATATATATTATCCTGTTTCAGTTAATCTATGTGATGGGTTATCCGCTAGTATGGTATTGATACCCAGAAACGATGTCTCGAATATGGCCAGTTTAACATATTTTAACTCATTACAATTTATATTATTTTTACTTATTTGGTTAAACAATAGCATACTATTAATATTCCTAACTATTTCAGTTCGATCCGATTTCAGAAAATACCCTTGCCTCTTCCCATATAAATTAAATATTAATGTTCATCATACATTATTGGTATAAATGATATTATATTGAAGGTATATTTTTATATGTGGAAGAAACCTTCAAGATTTTATGTTTTTGTTAAAATAGAAGATTAATTTAAAAAAGTTTTAAGTTTTAAAAAGTTTTAAAATAGCAATGGACGGTTGCAAGCTTAGCGATGGTCGAAGCTTTTGTAAGCGTTGATTTCTTAATTATTTAAGATTCGTTAAGAAGACACAACATTAAAATGTAACTTTAGTAATTTTAATTTCATTATGAATAATGTTACTTGCAAGGGCAAAAATAAATGCTTACGTAGGTATCTTAAAATTAAGTCACTTGGTATTTACGTTTCTCTTATTATAAATTAGTTAATAATATTTGCAACTAAGAGTTACAAAATAATGTTTTTTTTTAATTTCATGTTTTAAAATCTTAAATGAAACATCACAAAGCTTATTTCGTTCAAAACCTGCATCATTAAACTCTGTTTATAATTGACAACACACACACAACATTTATTATATATATGTAGGCTTTAACCTTAAGTATATGATTCCAATCAAATGATGTTTTGCAGTGTTATACGTGCCATTAGAAATATCTATCTATAGTCCGTTTTTCTCAAACATATTTTGTAAACATTGTGTTAAAGTTACTTTAAAAAAGTATATTGATATTTTTTCATTATTTTCTCATAAATTACATATTGCGAAATTAAAAGTTGTTACTGTCCAAGGTATTAGCGAGTTAAAAATTTAATCTGACGGTTTTATAACAAACATTGTTTGACATCGTTATCCAATAAATTGTTTACAGTTTATGTGCGGATGAAAAAAACGGACTATATGTTTAAAACCTAAATTAATGCATCGCAGATTTTATAAACGGCCAGTTCTTATAAACTACCACTTTTTATATGATTTGTCTTTTTCCAAAATCTTGTCGTTAATATTCGGACGATCAAATGAATTTACAAAGCGACGTTCGATTCTGACTATCCTGTTTTTATTGAAAGATAATTAATGACTAGGTAGGTACATTAAATTATATTAGGAATAGTGTCGTAACATTGTAATTTCAACACAAAAATACAGTAACACAGCTGCTTATCGTAAGGTATGGTTAGGTTAAAGACGAATAAAGCAAGTTACGTGTCTTTAGTAAATAATACCTATTATTCGTAGTAGGTAGTCGGCACAACAGATACAGTTATAACGGAAAAAAATAGAAATATTTTAATTAAAGAATATCCTCGAGATATTCTGTGCGCTCGCAAGTGTTCTTGAGTATGTCGCATTGTGCGAAAAATCTTCTGTTTTTGAATTTGTCGACCAATAAAATTAGACATTTTAAATTGGGGAAAAAATAATAAAATTATTTACATGTCTTTGTTACGGCTAATCATAAAACCGGCGTTATTAAAATTATTAATAACAGTCAAAATAAATAAAACAATCTATCTTTTCTTGGATAATTAAACCTAACCGAAACATTAAAAAGCTACCATTTAAAATTGATAATCATTATCTCCACAGCGGACGACTCACAATAGCATAGAAGATATAGGATTGTATCTCATTATTTTTGAAAGAAGAATCCAGAGCAAGGACGTAGTGGTGACGAGAGCCACGCCTCCCCAGCCCAGTTCCAGTGACCAGGAGGTAGTGAACTCTCTAGCAGAGAGTAAGGGGAGAGCGGGGTTGCGTGGTCCTATGACCCCGTCACAGGTATCGTCGCCGTGGATACCACGCGAGGACACTCGTTGGACACGCTTGAAGTGAATTATCATGAGTGTGAACATCGCGAATAGACCTGGAAGCAACGTGGAAAAAATATTAATGACTTGATATTCGATAAACGCTTCCTTAAATCTATGTGCATAAAAATTAATGTTTGTTTGTTGTTTTTTCATTTATAAACTCTGAAATGGTAGGAGATAGAGCACTGATGTCTTTAGCAACTTTCTTCAGAATTCTCTGGTAAATTTTTTTGGTATCAAAATTATATCGATCGGACACATGGTTGATGTGTAGCAACGCGTGCTGGGCACAGCTAGTCCAAAATATTTTTTTCGCAATAAAATGGCAGAAATACTTAATGCCTGTCACTTAGTGTTCCTGCCGGCAGACCGACACAGAAAGAAGAGAAGATTATTATCTCGTTAAAAATTAATATAGGGACAAAACCGCTCACACCCTGCCTCGATTGTCATTGCCAATTTATAACATATATAACACACATGGCCCAAAAACAAACATTTATCTGTCAATCGAACCTGTTAGGCTAAGCAGAAGCTACAGAACCATCAAAACAAACATAAAATGTATCGTGATCTAGTACTGTAAAGGTAACGTTGGAAAGAATTGAATTGAAAGGTGTGGCGGCATACACGAGGCGTTCCATTTGTCCTTAGGGAGCTAGACATTGTAACAAGTTAGTGAGAATGAAATTCGAAAAGTGTAGCAGTTATAGGGTGACGTAAGTAATGAAATGATAAATTATTCATACGACATATAAACTTACGTACTCTAGCTAGTTATGACAATAAATTGAATTGCTTTACTGCCTAGCGTACAAAAGATTTTTCAACGCAGGGCATAGTAAGGTTAAAAATTCCTACGAAACTACAGGCCTATTTTGATCGTACCTGAGCACGTTTTACCTAATTTTACCCATTAAAGGTTCACTATTGAACACGGCTCTTGTGACTGAGGAGGTCCAAACCGTAATCCGCTGCTCCAGTGTGGAATGAAGGAGGGATTAGCCAATTCAAGAGTCTAAAGATTTTCTGTCGTTCGAAAGCCTCCGACACGAAGAATTTAAATGTACTCGTAACTTTTAATTCTATTTTAACTACCAAACCTAAGATAAGATAGTTTTGTTATTATTTATAAGAAACTAGGGTACACCCGCGACATCGCGTGGTATCGTGAAAGACGACAAACACACTTTCACGTTTATAACAATCTAATATTATATCCATTCTAATGGATAGATATTATGCCTACATAATAAATTATTCTAATAAATTTCTGTAATGTAATATCAAAGGTATATTACCTGCTAACAGGTACATGACACCTGTGATCAGTACAGCACTGATCTGATGCTTGCACACGCCAAATATGCCCACCAGAGCGGCGCTGCCGAGCACAATGAGGCACACGAGCGCACACGATATGGATAGATTCTGCATACCTGAAACATATGATCAATATCCATCCAATACCGCTGCTTCATTAAAATAATTTTGCTAAGACCTTTTACCAGATGAATACAGCTAATTATCAAAAACTTTATTTAATAACTAAATTTCTCTGTAAATCAAACTGAAATCATTTATTTCATTCTAATATTTTCAATATACTTATGAACGTCAAACATTTTGATTCTGCTAACGTTTCGATAAGAGAAGAAACGGTGAGAGACATCCTGGACCGTGAGAAACCTTTTCTGCTCGTGTTCATCCCAAACATTACTTCAAAAATATATGGGAATGACATTTGGTGCACAAAAATATGGCGTCTATATCTGTAATAAACGTCATTCCCGTACATTTTTGAATTACCGTTTGGCGTGAACAATAACAGAAAAGTTTATGGTCGTTGATCCTTAAAATTGGCCCGTATTAAACACGCCAATGTTTATCTCCTGTCACCACTCCGTAATGTTTGACGCATTAAAAAGCGATTAATGATAATTAATCCTATTTATTACCTAGTTACAATACTCACGATGTTGCCAATCTGCTCTCGGCTCTTCATCATCACTGTTCGCTAAATAGTTTGTGCATAGCGGCTGAGACGGAAAGCCGATTCGAGTGAGTAATTCGATTTCCTCCTCTGAAAAGACTTTCAGCTGTATACAATGAAGCAAGAACGAACAAGATTTTTGCCCTTTGAAATGATGCCAGATTCGCTTCAGTCAATAGTGGATCCAAGAAGGAGTTGACGCGAAAAAACCTTGACAAAATAACTTGAAATCCCCGCTTTTTACCTAAATAAAACCTGTTCTCTCCTTCCCCTTTTTAAGTTCTGGATCCACCACTAGGATTTGCAGGTGTAGTAGTATGAAATATAACTGTCACATTTTAAAAAAAGCAGCGGATTTTTTTGTATGATGGGAAGGTAAACTCCGTCCATTTTATTTGTGTCCATTTTAATTTCAGCACAATGCTGCTATCGTTGGAATTAAAATTCCTCTTGACTTGAATTCCCTATCATTTTGTTATAAATCAAAAATATAAATATCTCATTACTACTCACACTCGGCCATCTGATCCCAAACTAAGCATTTTTTGCTATTTTTATTATATCCAAACATAGAACAAACATTCCTGCTCATAACAAAAAAGTGTGTTCTGAATGAGGATCGAACCAACGACCTCCGGCTTTGCAGTAAGGGTCACTAACCACTAGACCAACTGGCCAGTCTTTATAGGCTATCTTGTAAAAAGACCAGGAGTCTACCTTCTAACGACACACACATCGTCCAGATGCCGCCATTCATGGGTACCAGAAACGTGCTCGACCCTCCGCCTTTTCTACTTGTGTCTTCAATCTGGAAAGATAAATCTTTGTAATATGGACGAAAGGCAAAAAATAAAATTAGATACATTAATATTAAGGTTTGTAAATAACGGGATATTTTTTGTTAGGGTTAAATTACTCCACTATCCTCTCTGCGAAACGATTTGTTGACAAACCGAATTTATTGATGCCAGTAATTTAAATGCATTAAAAAAACAACTATTTTGAATGTATTAGTATATGCTCATCAGGTTAAGGGGTTAATTGGGGAATTACAGAGCACTTGGCCTGAAAGGCATTAGAGTCAGTTTGTAATGAACGAGCGGGTTTATTAAAAGTTTCATTGATTTTAGATTCTTGATTTTCTTTTAGATTATACGTCATTAATGACATAGTCGCCATCGTAATAACGTCATCATTATTATTATGTGTATTGGTGATAATTTACTATAGTTGACCGACTGTTAAAAATAATTAAATGTTTATTAACGTACTTATTAATAGAGTTATCTCCACTCAGGACAACGAATACGGAATAAAAGTGTTTGTCAGTTACGCTAACGCGTAATCGCGGCTTTAAATTACTAAAATAGGGGATGAAAACTATTCCACACTGATGTAGTCGAGGGAAACACTAGTTTATAATATGTAGGCTATATATAAATATATAAAAATCAATGTTTGTTTGTTTGTCCTTTATAGACTCTAATATGGCACTGATGTTTTCAGCAACTACGAGTGTGTTAAAAAAATTCTCGAAAAAGTTTTGGTACCAAATATATATCGATCGGGCACAAGGTTGATGTGATGTTGCGTCGCAACACACGCCGGGTACAGCTATGTACATACATAGTTATGTACAACTGAGTGTGGAAAATTCAAAGCAATTTTGCAAAGATGACTAAACTACTAAAGTACCATTATTCTTTCATCTTAATTACTTTATTTTCTAGGCAACTTTCATACAAAGTTGGCAACAAAATAACTTCTGCAAGAATAGGAAAAAATGTTTTAAAACCTTATATTATTTAGCACTTACCATAATGTTTTAGCTGCATTACTGTATTATTATTTGTTATTCAATTCAGTGTCATCTCTTACTATAATAATACTGAATTAATTGCACACTCAGAGTTCATAATGGTTATATAAATCGCTCCTTAGGACAGATTGTGTGCTAAAGAGTTATTCAAGCGAATATTAACCAAAGATTCTGAATGCGGCAGTAGACGTGATATAATCTCAACCCATCATGGCCCACTATTGAGCACGGGTCTTTTTTCTGAATAAGAAGGTTAAGGCCATGCCGGGGAGTTTGCAAAAACTCAAAGGTGTGTGAAGTCTGCCAATCAACACTTGGCCAGCATGGCGGAGTGTGTTCTAGACCTCCTCAGTATGACGACAGGCCTGTGCTCAATACCGTAGTGGACCAGCTAAGACAGAGTGATAAAGCACCAGGTATTCTTTTTATGACTGTAGGTGGTTACAAATGGCGTATTTTCCCTATGTCTCTAGCTAGCTCTCTAAATATATTTAACAATTATCAAGTGAAGCTTTTAAAATTTTTGTGGGTGTGCTCGAAATCTTTATCTTTCCTGAATCAAGACTTTTCATAAATATCTTTTTTAAATCTTATGCAGGCAAGTTATTATCGCCCATGGACATGATGTCCCATGGAAATTGACAAATGTGTAGTAACAAAAAAAAATATATAAGAAAATTGTGTTATTTGTGAAGATTGCTTTTAACTTTCGATTTGTTGACACCATCAGCCTACGCACCGAGTGCCACCCAAACAACCACCCACCCAAGGTGGTTAAACAAAGCGATCAAAACGCGCAAAGACAAAACGAAACGATCACAGTTTGGTATTCCTTTTAACAGGCTTTAATTTAACTTGCAGTGTATGTTAGTATATTTGTTAGTTACGGGTCAAATCTTGCAAGCTTCATAAGACCCGCTTCCTCATATACTACGGAAGTAAGATTTGTATAAACCTTCTGTCTTGATAACAATGCATTTTTATGATAAATACGACATGAAATTCAAAATTGGCTCCAGACAAGGGGACTCCAGAACGGTTAACAATACAGTTGTGAATATGTATCTTTGTAATGGGGCTGTATAATGAAAGCTTGTGATTTAAATATTTTAATAAACTTTGTCTAATAAATCCAATCAGTGAACATTGTTGACTGTCTAAGTCTTTCAATTGATAGATCTACTGTAAACCGTTATATTGAGGTCAAGGTGGTACAACATAAGCAAATTTTATTATACTGCCTACAAATAGCCTCGATTATAAATTGCTTTGGCATTTACACAGTGAAGTTATTCGTGGAATCGGTTATAGGTTTTGTAATTGGGGTACTGATTACTTTATAAAAGTACCTTTTTAATTTTGACTAAGTCAAGCGTAGGCAAGCTCTAACTTAACTATATAAAAAAAGAAATCTCGTATATGATGCAGGTATGAACATATGTATATTGTTATTTTAAATAGGTATTTAGTCTAGCAAAAAATATAATAGAAATGTTTGATTGCACACAATTGTGCACATACAAATATACATGCACATATTTACATCTTTATAATCCTTAAATTATTTTTAAATGGAAAATAAGAACATAAAGACAAAATAAGTAATAAAAAAATTAATAAATATTTCGGGACAACTCATACACCATCAAATCCCAAACTAAGCTACTTTACTCGTACTATGTTGAACAGACAACTTATAAACATACAAATACTAAACAAGAAACTAAATGAAAATTAAATCTATCCTTGTATTAAATTTGAAGCTCAAAAAACACTGAATAACTAAGTGAATTACACAGACTTGAAGGCCGTGTCCGGGCGAGGCATGATAAGCGACAAAATGTAATAAACAAAGCTATCTACAATTTGTTCATACAACATTTGAATCTCATTAAACAGATAAAAAACCAGACGTCGAAGAATGGCGGTGTAATGTTATTATGCCTGAAGAAAGAAAAAGAAAAAATAAATATTCTTAAAAATATTGAACTTTAGCCTTACTCAAAGGCCCAGAGGCGCTACACGCAGCTCGTATTTCCAAAGTTATATGCGCAAATTAATTATGACTAGTGAAGGAAAACATCGTGAGGAAGCCTGCACTCCTGAGAGTTCCCAAGACTTAAAGTGAAATCTACAAGACCGCGATTGGCCAGCTTGATGGACTATAACATACATATACATATGTATGCTGTATATTGGTAAAGGAGCCCAGCCGTGGGAGAGTTAAGTTGCGATAATGCGTGAGCAAAATAGCATTGTCGACATAAATTCAATATATCTGAGGCGACATCGTAAAATGCTTGTTTTACTTAATGGATTTTTCTTCCGCTGCTTTATTTTTCCCTTGGGAATCGTCCCATTTATCTTAGCCAAAAAGGGGTTGGGAAAAGTAAATTATGTTCTGTACAAAACGTGGCAGTTTCCTGTAACAATTCTATGACTTCAATCGATACTCACTGATGTATAAATGTTAAAGTGTGTTCGTGTGTTTGTCCGGCTTTAGTGTCGAAATGGAGCGACGGATTGACGTGTTTTTTAACGTGGAGGTAGTTGATGGTCTGGAGAGTGACATAGGCTACTTTTTATCAATATTAGTACAACGTGAACGGACCCTAGCTATATATAAAAATACATTTTATTAGGTTAAGGAAATTGACAATAATTTAACACAATATTTCATTTTAAGCGGCACAAAGTTCCCTGGAGCTAGTATGTAGTTAAATTACAAAAGGTTTTGACAGAATTGCTTGAAATCGAGTTCTTAACACATTTATTTCAATGATTTATTAACAATTATTGACAGGCCGGTTGGTCTAGTGGCTAGTGAACCTGACTACTACACCGGAGGTCGTGGGTTCGATTCCCGCCCAGGTCAAACTTTTCTGTGATGAACAGGAA
>DWJZ01005538.1:0-13943 GCA_018249125.1 Asbolis capucinus | reverse complement strand
AGGTATTCACGATTTATTAATTATTATATCGATATTTCGATCTAGATTCACGGATCATGGTCAAGAAAAGTTAAAAAAAAATAATGTGTAGCCGCCTTCACCAGACTTCGCCGTTTCTACTATGAACTGATCGTCAGACGGGTGAACGAATGTTAGCCAAGAATACACTTGATTGAAATACCTTTTAGACAATAAAAACTATATTAAACTCCAGTTGATCCGTTTGGAAGATACGATGCCACAGACAGACATTTTAACATAAGACGTTATGTTTGTGTGTTGAAACAGAATTAGTTGCTACAGTATGTTCCGTGTGGAATTATTATTGAAGAAATAATTTTCTGGGAGACTTACATTTATACTCGTAAAGCTATAAATAATGTATGACAGAAATATTTCAAATCTTTTAAATGAACATACAGTCAAATAAATTTAATAATGATGTAAGGTAACGTAATGATGAGTTTAATAAACTACAAATTTTATTTAAAAATAAATATAGGTCATAGATATTCGTATTTTGAGATAAAGATAAAAGAATAATTAATTATAATATATATAATTATAATCTAACATTTTTATTTTTTCCGAAATATATTTAATATCTTCACTCTGTGACAAAGGTGTATTCAGTTTTGAAGAGTGATAGATATATATACATATATTTCTGTATGTGTTTCGTTTGTAAGAAATGACTGAATGAATCAATTAATTGGAAAACAATTTTATAGGGAAATATTGGAACGAATCCTACTTAAGACTTTTGTGAAACGTTATAAAAGGTGTGTTTGTTTCGTATATTTTCACCACGGGAGCATTGCCCAAGAAACTAAACACTTGGCAACTGATAAATATTTATCAACTGATAAAAGTGATATCGTTATATCAGTTTACAAATGTTTTCATTGATGTCAATTAAATAGTGTTAACCAAGATTTGTAAACCAAGATGTTGTAAGTTACTGTATTACACATGTCAAATAGCTAATGTATTTTGATATGTGAAAAAAGGATTAATTTATTTACAGTATTAGTTACAGTAGTAATCCGGACCCGATCTCATTTGGAGTCCATTATAATTCTATATGCTGTTTTTTTAAGTAGAATACGTTAATGCTTAACATCGATTCCACCTGATGGAAAGTGCCTACGATGTCTAAGATGTTACGCGCACTAACTTAGTAAGTGCCTATTTCCTCTTCTCTTGAAAACTCCTATCTCATACGTGGGCGGGAACACCGATGCAGGCAAGTTAATTGCACCAAAAAAATTTGGACAATGTTCATTATTGGAAAGGGCAACTTCTGCATGTCGCCATGATTGTGCTCGATTTCAAAAATTACCTAGATATTATAAAGGAAGAATGTAGGGAAGGATGTATTGTAAGGAAAAATTTGCGGCAAGCAAAAAACTAAGCGGTATGGTTACTAAGTTCAGTAAGAAACGAGGAAAGATAATGTATTTTTTTGTCTCCTTAAAGTTATCGTAATCGTCTGTAACATAAATAATCATTTTTATTATTAAAAACTGACTTCAAATACCTCCGACAATACAATACAATAAAACGATCTTTGACAACGTAGTCGCAACCACTTAAATACGCATTATTAAAGATAATTAAAAAACAAATAACAAACGCCGACAATTTTTGAAAGCTCCCCTCAATTTCTCTAGGATACCATCTTCAGATCCTTTCCATGGTATACTCTTGAAGTATCTCCTTTCAGATAAAAAATACTAGTAAAATCGGCTCATAAACGACGAAGTTATCCGCGAATACACATAAATAATTTATATATATGTACGATCAAATTGAGAAACCTCCTCCTTTACAATTTACTTTAAAAATACTGAAATTTTGGACTGTTATTATTAGGTACAATTAATTTAACACATATAAGATTTTTAATACATTTACTTATTTATTTAGTATTGTATGCACTTACAGAATACATTTGGAGATAAATTGTGAATATATTGCATAAAAAAACATGATTAAGTGACTACCCTATATTATAGATTATTATAGATCTACCCGATATTATAGATTATTATTTGAATGAACAACGTAAATCTATAATCATTAAAGGAATAACTTGCCTGCGACGGTGTTCTCACCTGAGTACGATGTGGGAGTCTTCAAGAGAAGAGTGAATAGGCATTTAATAAGTTAGTGTGTCCAACATCTTAGACATCATCGCCACTTTCCATCAGGTGGGATCGATGTCAAGCATTAACTTATTTTATATAAAAAAAATCTCGTAACACGATTCACGTAATAAAACGATGGTTCTGTGCTTGTATTGACATTGTGAATACCAAGGTTTAGGTGTGTTCCACGGCTGATTACTCTTCGTTAGGGTTGTCACTTCTCGATAAATAAATACGCATCAAGATATATATGAATAGCGTGATCAGAATTAGAATCACATCAAATGAAATAATCTATTTCGCCTTAGAAATATTGCACTTAAAGAGAGTCAAAAGTTTATAATATCAAGTCACCATTTCGATTATAAAATTAATAAAAAATATATTAAGAAATTAGATGACAATTCTTAAAAAAAAAAATATTTATATTGATTGAATGGATTAACCTAGTACCCACCATGAGAAAATAATAATCAAGTATAATATAAATGCTTAAGTTATTACTAAGGAACCTATGTGAAATGTAACAGATTGTAAGAAATCATTAAGTGTTTATTGCTAGTACTTATCTGATAAGGATTCTTAACTTACGTTTACAGAATTTATAGTAACAATTAGTTTTACGTACAAACCATGAAAATTCTATTAATCAAATTTTTTTCTATTCATTATGTTTCGTAGAGTCTCAATTGTTATTCTAATTTAAAGCGTGTGCGTTTGCCTTTAATTGATAAAGCAGTTTTATACCTCAACAGTCCGATTGGACTAGTGGTTAGTGAACCTGACCGCTACACCGAAGGTCGTGGGTTCGATTCCCACCCAGGTCAATTTTTTCTGTGATGAGCAGGAATGTTTGTTCTGTGTGTCAGGGTGGAAATATCTATATAAGTATGTATTTAAAAAATATATGTATGTTTATCAGTTGTCTGGTCACCACAGTACAAGCTAAGGCTTAGTTTGGGGTTAAATGGCCGTGTTTGAGTTGTCCAAAGATATTTATTTAATTAAACGCCCGTATCTTAATTATCACAACTGCATCACATATTGGCAATTCAATAAATAAATAAATTTAAATAGCCCATTTCCTAAAGGTGGCAACCCTACAATGAAATTCTAATAAGGTCATCATTGTTTTTAAACGATAGTGAGATGTCTAATTAGTTTTAGGAGGCCCTTGTTCCGCTCAAGGTTAGTTATGAGTCACTAAACCAACGTAGGCCTTGGGTACTAACTAAAATCATAACGATGTTATTCTGACAATAACTTCACTAAAAAGGGCATGAGATCCTCAATCAGATAACATGTTATAGCCTCATTAGTCTCCACTATTTCAAATTGAAGTGCGTGGAGGCTAGGCCTCCTTAGTTGCGAGGAGAGACCCGGGGTCTGTAGTGGAACAGTAACGAGATTTGAAGCTACATTTCTTTCTTCCCAGGATTGCACCGTATTGGGGAAGCCTAGAATACTTACCCTAATCTCATGCTGGTAGACCTGGGTATTGTAAGTCACAGAAATCATCTGATTCGTGTTTCGCATTCAAATTCAAATCATTATTTTGACCGGATTCAGTTTATTGAAATTTAAAAAAATAAAACTAAACACTAAAATAACATATTTAAAATGTTACCTTAATATGATAGATACAAAATACAGATAGAAAATCTCTCTATGTATTACTTT
The DNA here is from genome assembly GCA_018249125.1 of Asbolis capucinus. Classification (NCBI taxonomy): domain Eukaryota; kingdom Metazoa; phylum Arthropoda; class Insecta; order Lepidoptera; family Hesperiidae; genus Asbolis; species Asbolis capucinus. The sequence continues at coordinate 10,113 of DWJZ01005538.1, read as the reverse complement.
ACGATGTTACTTACTACGACTATCATCGACTTAACAAAATAACTGACTTTTTAAAAACAAACTTAACATCTCAATTCAACTCAACTCAACTTTTAAAAAGATTCGTGTCTTTAAAAAATCACTGAAATCATTCAAATAAATAAATATCTTTGGACAACTCAAACACGGTCATCTGAACCCAAACTAAACGTTAGCTTGTGCTATGGTGATCAGACAACTGATAAACATACATATATACTTTTAAACACATACTTTATTAGATATTTCTGTTAAACACCCAGATACACAGAACAAACATTCCTTTTCATCAAAGAAAAGTTTGACCTGGGTGGGAATCGAACCCACGAACCGGTGTAATAGTCAGGTTTACTAACCACTAGACCAACCGGCCTGTATTGTAATCTATAATAAATATGAGACCAGGAAAACCACTTAGATAACAATAAAACCTGCTTCAAAAATTCCATTTATGAGGCTGCAGTCAAAAGCGCTTTGGAAGTAAACACGAGAGCAATATAATAGTAGAAACAATATCGAAAATATGCTCCACCGTAGCACTGAAGACAATCAAATGGACACAGAATCGAATACGAAAACAAATTTGTATCCTACAGTAAGCACGGCACGGTCTACTTTTGTTTGTCAATAAAACGAAGTAAAAATCGAAATACGGCAGAACAATGATGTAATAGTTTCACTTGGAGGAGAAATAAACGTACCCTGGGGTGAACGATTTGTATTAGCCGACTAGCAATGTACGTGTAATTGCTGACGCTCGAGGCTCCGTAGCCGCGTCGTGCACTCAAACACGTAAGAGGGACAAATCCGAAAAAACTAATGAGAACCTTAAATCGATACCCGAACTCCACTTTGTTCTGTGTGCTCTGTCCCAATTCTTGTCATTCGATTTTTCCGAAAGCATGATAGCGGTTTTGTAGTTTCGCAAATGCTGCAAAATTCGACCTTAATTTTCTGATTTACAATGCAATGGATGAATCGGATTCTGTTTATGAATTGCCAATGAATTTAAAGTGCCCTAGAATTATGAGAATTGGAAAATTATTACCCAAAAAATTACAAAAGATTCTATATAAACACAGAAAAACTTTGTAAATATAATTTAATAAGATAAAATTACGTACAGTAACCGTTCTTATGGTAATATTAATAACATATAGACAATTATTAATAACTCAATAAAACTTTGAAAATTTTGTAATATAGAATTAACTTTAATTGAATAAGGTTTCATGTAACCAAATAACTCGATATGAAAAAATTTAACCAAATAAAGTAAAATGTAATGCATCTAATAAATATAGTGTCTCGCAATAAGACAAATGCATTTGATTGTTTTAGTGGTATTTCAGCCAAAAAAAGACTTATGTATATTTTTGTTCTGGGACGATATATCTTTATAATAATAAACAGTTCGTGAGAACTTATTTGCATTAAAAATGTTTAGCATCCGCGACGATAAGTCTTAAAACGTATATTGGAATATTATCAGTTTAAAACAAAACATGAGAAAAATATAAATAACAAATAAATATCTTTGGACTACACACGCGGCCATCTGACCCCAAACTAAGCGGTAGCTTGTACTATGGTGATCAGATAACTGATAAACATACATATATACTTTTAAATACATACTTAAATAGATGTTTTTATTACATACCCATTCACAGAACAAACATTCCTGCTCATCACAGAAAAGTTTGACCTGGGAGGGAATTGAACCCACGATCTCCGGTGTAGTAGTCAGGTTCACTAACCACTAGACAAAGCGGTATTATTCAAAGCTTCGTCTTAAAATAAGGTTCATTTTATGCGTATGTGAATGCTTTCCTAAGTCTATCCATTGCGGACGCAACTTTATAAGCTCTGACGATTAAGGATCAGCAAATTAATATCCTCAATTTTTTTGCCTGACGTTAATTAAAATATTTCAATCTCATTCCCTCTCCTTACGTAACTTTCATTCCTATTTTAACTTTCCCTGTTTTAAAAACACGACTTTGCATGTGGATTGAGCTACTAAATTATTCCTAAATTTTGATTGCCTCGTAGAAAAACGACCGGATCCTACAGAGGGGCTATTCATTTTTTGTTCCTATTTCAAGGGACAATTAAATATGCTAATTCATTTATCTCGCGATGGCTTTGAAAAAAAAATCAAGATGAGAGATCAGTGGGATTTTAGAAAGAATATTGTTAGCAAAAGAATGAATTTGACTATGATTATAAAAGAAGTTACAAAATCTGACACCTTGAGAATAGAGTTAAATATTATTTTAAAGCGAATTAAAGAAAACAGCTTAAAGATACCTTGAGCAAAAAGCGAAATTTTGTTGTAATATTTACAAGGCGTTTTGACTCGTAAGGAAGCGAGCGACATGAATTATACTGTTAAAACAGGCTCAACTTTGCTGTACTCATAACAAGAGGCATTGTAACAACTTCGAGTTAGTTTTATTACTTACGCATTTTATACTGACGTGCAAGGAAAACGGGAAAAACAACAGAAACGAGCGGGTGGTGACAATTCAAAGTGTCAAATAATTCAAGGTGCGGGGGAACGTATCTCACAATCAGTGAGATGTACAGTCGCTTCGAGCGAAACTCCGTACGTTTTTTCCATCCATTCGGTTTCTTTATTTCGCTTTTCTCCTTATAAATATAAGAGTTCGGCATCGCACGAATTCCCAAGATGAAAAGGTATTTTTCACACGTGAAGGAGGTTGGGTTTGTGCCGCGCTGGCTAAACTGTATTTGCTGCAAAGTTTACTGAAATCGATGCATCTTATTACAACATATTTATTTTTAATTGGTTGCGTTTATTTATGGAAAATCAATAAAGATTTTGATAATGATTTTATAAGAAGAAAATCAAATGTAATTTTAAGGTCTTTATATTACAAATGTATATAATAATTCATGGGTAGTTAATTTACTTTTGCCATAAAAGAGTGAAGCGGCATTTACTAAGTTAGTATGCCCAACATCTTAGACATCATCGCCACTTTCCATCAGGTGGAATCGATGTCAAGCATTACTACGTATAAGAGACCTTATCTTGCAAGATTTATTTAAATACATTTCGTTTTCTAGAACTCAATTCCATTGGTATACTAGCACTTTAATACAGTACAACATTTCTATAACATCATTGAAAATACAATAAATATATTTACTAAACAGAGGCTTGATAAAGTGCCCAAATCTTTCCTATTGACAACAAATGAACTACATCAAAATTGGGTAAAGTAACTAAATACACGAATATCCAAAGCGGGGGCGTAATAAGAATTCCGTGGCAGGGTAGGGCCACTTTGACGAAAAAACGATGATGAAGCACGAACGATGATGTCGAGACAGAGATACCCGCCTAGCTGACTGACAAATTGTCGAACATTTTTTCGCTAAAATTCTTTCCCTTCGAATCCAATTATTGAGTCTTACCGATAGAACGCTTTGCTGTTTTGGTCTCACGGTTGGTGCATTTCCTATTTCAATATAATAATGTTACGTTTTTGTAGTTTGACTGCAAACTCGTGCTGGCTGTTATTCATCAATCAAAAAGTGTCACAACACTTCTTACTTTATTATACCATGTTACGGGTACTCACGATATATGTTTTCTTAACTAATCAGCCCGGATGATCCGTGCAACTGGGTTAAAAAATCGGCCCGAACTCATCAAAGTCAAAGTTAAAATGTTTTATTTCATTATAGGAACATCGAGCTTACTTAATGAAATACAGAATATATCTTATCATTTTGTGAATAATTTTCTAAGAGATATACAGTTATGACTAAAATGCTGTCTTTCCCGTTAATAATTTAATTAATTTAATTTAGTTACTACTTTTATTACTTATATCAAAGTCAAGGGTACAAGCTTTTCATTTAACAAAAGTTGAGCAAGCCATCCAAGTCAATTAATCGCACATGGCCAGCGTGGCTTATGGGTTGCAGTGAAGTGAGTCCAATATACATATGTACATATACAGTGTAGTCAGTTTCGTATGAATACACTACTGAACTACCTTTCCTTGTAGCGTCGTACTCCTTATATGATTTAACCGCTATGTTATTGTATTTAAAAACAAAGCTTAAGTGCTTATATGTTTTTATATGTATACATTATATGTATATATATATATACATATACGTATTATTTACGACTAAATTCTTGAAACTATTGAGAGTTGGAGAAGAAAACGTTTTTTTTTAATTTTATAATAATAAATTTATATCCCCAATACAAACATTTTCTTTGTACTATTGTATAAATAAAAGTAAACAAAATACTTAATTTTCAATATAAAACAGGGTGTTTTTATTTTCTCTTTTCTTTCATTGTATTATAATGTTATTACTGTAACATTCTGAAAGGTACTAACTTGAAATAAGTCGCAATAGACGTTTGTATGTAGTAAATAACTTGGTCGTATTGTACCTGAGCGTTTCTCCATTTTATTCCTTTTTTCTGGTATCTCTGAGAAGTCGTTTGAATAAAATACCTTTGCGATATTGCCAAAGTTTATTAGCACCCTGCATATGTTTTTATAACCCAAATATTTCACTTCCCTCAGAGGTTTGTGCAATAAAATACTACAATATTCGTGCCTATCTATATTTTATATACGAGCAATACTAAATTTGCAAGTTAAGAGTTTTTTAGTAAAAAATGCATTAACCGTAATTGTGGGAAGAAAAATTATAAAATCGCCTCCTGTTCTTTGCTTAGTTACCTAATAAAACTTTTTAAATATGGCTCAACCCTATAGTGGGCCAGTACTAAGCATGTGTTGAAAAGACTGAGGAAGCTGGACTGGACTGGATTGATGGAGTGGCTAATTGCAAACCGTACGATCAGAAGTTTTTATGCCATTCAAAAGCCTCGGATAGTAATTAAAGATTGATCTGACTTACAAACAGGAATCACTGCTTTAGTGCCCTACGAAGCACGAAAGCATTTATAAAACTGAGCCAGCCGGGGTCACCTTCCGCAGCTGTCACTTAATTCTATTGATCACTAAAAATCAACGCAGGACACTTGACTGCGAACGTTTAAATATACAATACGAATAATCAAAGATATATATGGTGGATAGTTCTTTGGTCATATCGCCAGGAAAAAGTGCCACGACCTGAAAAAATTAATGGTTATTGGAAAGGTAGGCGGCAAACGATGAAGAGACCGAGGTCCAACCAGGTGGACAGGTTAAGTTCGGACATGTCGAGGCACGAAATTACACGACGCACTACACACCGTCAAGGAACGAACTAAATGACGAGACACCGTCCACGAATAGTCTTCGTCGTCATTTGGGAATCATGACCCTTAGTAATGAGGAATACGACACGAAGAGAGAGAGAAAATCTTGATACTTTTGTTAAATGAGGCAATCTCCACAATTTATTCTCAGCTGAGTGGTGCACGTCAGAAATATTATTTCAGATACTACTCCATCCATAATTTAAACTGCGTAGCTCAGCGTTGCGGCCGCGGATCGAGCTTACGGCGCAAATAAATAGCTTCTTCGAAAGCTATCGTGAAAGCGAATTAGAATAATGCTCTGCGATTTGGCTTTTCAACAAACGAGAACGTTGAATAACCCTCGGTGGATTATTTGGATGTTCGGATGGGCTCCGCTAAATTTGGGTATAAATGGAGGTGTCGTGACGAACTGAAGGACCGGACGGCCGAGGGATTTGATTCGAACACTAAAGTGCAACCCAATTGTGATGGGAGAAATTGTTCGTGCGTTCAAGTCAATAAAGGAAAATAAGAAATTATTTTGTTGAATAGACCACTTTGTTATTATTTTCGATGTATAAATACAAATTTGTTACTAACGGCTAACTCACGTGATATACTCGGATTTACCCGATTAGTATCTGACCTAATCCAACTGTCTCTCACGTGACGACGTAATGAGATTCAGGTGATTTATCCGTTAATAATAATTATGTATTCAGACACTGATGAATCTTTCAAATACTATTAAAATACTTAGATCTTCAAATCAAGGAGCGTAGGGTTTAATTCCAGACGATAGGACGGTAGATAAAAGTTTGTTCTGGGTTTACCAACCGAGACAAACGAGAATTCTATAGCTTTGACATGAATAGATAGGCGTAAGTCAAAGTTTTTGAGGATGGGTGTGTTTTTATCCATCACGCGCATGTGACTGAACTAATTTGAATGATATTTAGCACAGGGATAGTTTATAGTCTGGACTAACACATAGACTACTTTCTATCAACTTACCACACGAGCCAAGCCGCGGGTGGACCCTAGTATTATCAAAATTCATGGGTTATTTGATACCTTACTTATGTGCCTCTTGCGACACACATAAACCGGGATGTATGAGTGTGAATCAGTCTAAATAAACAGAAGAAGACAAAATAAGAAGAAAGTCGATCGAATAAACGCGTAATCTGTTTATTTTGAAAAAAATCTTCGAGGACTATGTGGCACGATAATTCATAATTGATGTTATGTGAGGAAATGTAAAAAAATGTAAGTAACGTGAGTTTGAGTCTGCAAGACACGGCGCCGTCACGTCTCCTCAGAGCTTGTACTAGATTAATGGAATTATGAGTAGGTATATTGTATACCAAATATGTGAGATTTAGGGATAATAATAAAACTGTAATGGGTTCAATTCTGTACATTGACTATTTTTTGAAAATTTTGGTGCTTTGTTATCGATATACATACCAAAATATTTTTTATAAGATCTAATGTCTGTCTGTCTGATCGAGCTTCACGCAAAACTCACTGGATTAATAGATGAATCTTGGCAGAATCGCAGTTGAAAACCCTAGAATGGTTATAGGATATGTTTTATCCCAGGAAATGGCTTAGTTCCCACAGGATAACAGTTTAAAATTACGATGGCAACTCGGACATCGACGTAGCAGCTTAGATGAAATTTAGCACGTTTGTGGCTTATGTAAGGACAATGGTTATAGCATACTTTTTATCCCAGAAAACTTCTTTGTTACCGCGGGATAATAGGTCAAATTAGTATGCCAACTCTGAAACCACTGGACAGCTCTTCTTCCGAAGCGAAGCGATGGCAATTTCTGGTAATTATATAAAAATCCTTTGTGAGTTAGATAAGGAAGGGCGTTAAATAATAAAAAATAACCTTACTAATATTATAAACACAAAAATGAATTCGTCTGTTACCTTTTCACGCGTAAACTACTGAATATATCTTGATGAAACTTGGTACAGAGGTAGAATAGAATTTAAGGGGGAAACATACATTATTGTGCAAAATAGGGGATGAAAGTTCGTCGCTATCGAATTTGTAAGCATAACGCTTTGTATTCGGACACTAGATGTGATGTTGACAGTGGGGTGTTAAAGAGGGGGGAGGGGGTGAAGAGAGGGGTTGAAAGGGGGTGTACAAGGCGGGCGTAGTCACGGGTAAAAACTAGTATATATTTTATAAATTACAATGAAAATTGGTAGTTCATAATTTAGAGGACCAGGAATTGTTTAGTCAGCTTTTTATTTTCCAAAAAAGTGATTATGTGTAGTTTCTGGAAATACAAACTTTTACCAATTAACAAGAATCTAATTTTGGATCTAGATTCAGTAGGAGCACCTTAGTTTCTCTACGGAATCAAAATTTGAATCATTAATTAGTACACAATAGACCAAAATCGGTTCTAATTTGCAAAGGATACTAAAGGTTTCTTAGCCCGAAGTGTTCATAGTCCAGCGGCTTGTTTCGATTGGAACCGATCGAAAAAGTAAAGCAACAACGGGCGCGGTTGGTAGGAGAAGAAGTGACCGCCGCCTCCCCAGTATGAGGATAGACCACTGCTCAATGGATGAAGCCAGCTCATCCCCACTTTGTCAGCCCTTGACGGTTTAACAAAACCTACAAGATTTTTTAAGAAATCGATTGTTCTAGACAACAAAAGAAAATCTAAATACACATTCTTATCACATCGAAATGACGCAGAAGAATCGATTTTAAGAAACTCTGCGATTCTTACATTTGCGCAAACATGAGTGCAGTACATTTCGCTATATTAAATCCTCATGCAATGTCCTCGTATTCAATCTGACAAGGTACGTTGATGTTACGAGTAGTGATGTAACGAATGACATTTTTTGAATATTTCCGAGTGCGAATTCTAATATCTGCTACCGACGTTGCCGAATGCGAATACGATTAGTCAGTTTTTTTATTTTTAATTTGACGCCAATTGCCTATGGTTTAGCGGCAGCCTCGTTTGCGTTAGATGTGCTCCGATTGTATGTTGCCGAGTTGCTACGAACTTACTATCGATACCGAAAATAACTATCGATAAATAATTAACTGACTATCGGAAAATCAGCCTCAAGGAAAAGTAAATTAAAAAAATAGTAAAAATAAAGTAGAGACTGATAATATAATTACGAGATTAAATCACCAAATCTTTTTAATAAAAAAAAAAGTGTTTAGGTTTTATTCATTAATTTAATATTATCTTCAAATTATTTTTATTACCAATATTCATATTCGCAAAGTAGGATTTGTGAATGCGAAAGCGAAGATGCGACATTCGTTACATCACTAGTTAAACAGTACAGGGTTGGGATGATATAAAACACATGTTGCTCGTATGACATCTCTCGTCGTCCAATATATCAAAAACAAGACCAGTTGCTGCTAGATGGAAAAGTTTATTGCACCTGTTATAACAGTAATAGATTTGTGGATTTAGAATGTAAACCTTTAATGGTTTCAACCCGTCGATGGCCCACTACTGTGCATGGGTCTCTCCTGATACTGAGGAGGCCTAGAGCATCCACCACGCTGCCCCAATGCGACTTGGTGGAGGGTTAGTGGCCAACCCAAGTGTCGGAAGTTTTTATGCCACCCGAAAGCCCCCGACGTGGCTTAACGATCGCTATCCTACAACAACAACCGACGGCTTTATGTGCCCTTCAAAGCACGGAAGCGTTCATGAAATTGTTGCCACTAGCGGGCGTCCCTACTGACCGCGCCCGCTGTTACTTATCTTTCGTTGGCCCACATTCCAAACAAGCCGCCGGGCTCAAAACGCTTCTACCAGCGCCAACCACCAAGGGAATCGCCAATTCTTATTCCTGTTCTTCTATGAAATGCCCTGGATCAGTAACAACGTAACTGGGGTCCGTTGGTGTCATGACCCCGGCTTCTTCAACGATGCTTTGTAACTTACCTTCTTTGTTTATTTACTCCTATAACATTTCGACCAGTGGATCTTCTCCATTCTTCTTTATCCATGTCTACAAAGCTATTCTTAGCTAATCATAGCGTAGCAAGACAAGTTCCAGGCGAAGTCTGTAAAGAAGTTACAATAGAGAATTAAATTAAAAATTCTGTTCTTCTTACTCCACATTTTGAATTTGCTTATTAAAAAGTTAATAAAACATAATTAATAATTAAGTAATTGGAAAATTTATTTGTCCAAGAGACAAATAAAATCTCTTTACGGTTAGTAAATTATTCCATTTGAATAATTCAGTTCCTTTATTTTTGTACCCCGGATTTGTTGTTTATCCATTGTACTACTTCGATACTTATGTATATGTAGGGAAATTATTTTATGGGAAACCTTTGCCCGTTTTTATAGGCAATAAGTTCAGTATAACACAATTTTATTAGCTAACTATGAAAGAGATTCTTACGCCTTAAACTAAACCAGTTGTTTAAAGATATACCTAAAATGTTACGTCTGCTGGACCGTGGAAAACAAAAAAAAATAAAACAAGCCTTTTTAAAATACATAAAACACATGAACAAATGCGGAAACACATAAAATTTTGCATCTTTTTTGTTATACACATGTTGAAAATTCCCTTGTCTGGATCCAATCCTGACCATAATAACATTTCATGTTTATCATTAGAATGCTGACAATGCATGCAGGACAGAAGCTTTATGCAAAATTTTTGCTTCGTAGTGTACTAAGAAGTGTATGATGAAGAAAAGTTTACAAACAAACTAACATATACAGCAAGTTAAATAAAAACTTGTAAAATAAACATAATAAGATTACTTTTCTAGCATGTCAAAAGCAAACCAAAAGTATCATTAATATTAT
>DWJZ01005537.1:0-13945 GCA_018249125.1 Asbolis capucinus | reverse complement strand
TTATAATAAAATCAATAACTTGTTAGTTTACTTAGTTTTTGATTTTCTAAGAACTTTCAGTTTGACCCTCGTATCATTAAATTATAATCATACACTCTTTCATATAAGATGGACAATCATTTGAAATAATTAAAACCTTGTTTCATATCAATTTAATTTGATTAGGTATATCAACAACGCAATAAAGTAAGGAAATGTTTTTTATGTGATAAGCAGGCAACCGAGCAGATGGGTCACCTGGTGGTAAGTGATCACCGATGGTCATAGACGTTAATAACAGCAGTCGAAAGTGTTACTAACGCGTTGCCAGTAAGTATATTCGAGAAGGGAAGAGAAAGAGACAAGGGAAGCGGTATATTGCTGAAGCAACTAGAATCAATTACGACGGCAACTGACCTCAGATACACCAACATACCACTTCAGGACGGGTGATAGAAGAAGAATGGGGAGGAGGATGGATAAAGGACGCGGGGGAAAATACGAGAACTCGCTCGCAAGTCTGGATTCATAAAGAGATACTGATCCTTCCGCTCGCCCTACCACCGGGCAGCTGTCTTCTGTACGTCTTTAGGGCACCCTGGTAGGCCAGCATTGGATTGGGGTTTGTATTCGTAGCCGTCCCAATACGGTTCAAGCGAAGCGAGGGCAACTTGTAGTCCTCTGTAAATCTATAATACGTCACTGCTCAATTGTGTCAATAATTTCCGCAGCGTACGCGATATATGGAATATTTTGGTACTTTTTTCATACGTTGAGCTGATTAATCAAAGTTATAAAACAGATCCCAGATCTCAATCAGATAATGTTTTTGAAAATAATCTATCACCTATATTCATGGCGGTAATGTAGAATTCTAATGTTTATGTTATATAACTTTTCAAATAGTTACAGTTATTTCGGAATCTCGCTTCACTTTTTTCTCACCGAGTATTGCGACGACCTCATCGTCCTGAATGACTTCAAGGCTGCCGGTGACGATGAAGCAGAGCGAGTCTATGGACTCGCCGGTATGGTAGAGCAGGTCCCCGGGCGCCGAGTGTGACATCTGGAAGTGCATGGCGAGGGCTCGCAGACAGCCGTCTGAAGCCAGCCGGAACGCTGGATGCTCATTGAACACCTTGCGGTTCAGGTGTACACAGATGTCCGCCTTCATGTCCTTGGGGCAGTAGTTTAGCACCTGCGCCCACAACGAAGGAGCATTACTTGGACGATGATTATCTCTATCGACGTTCGCCTAAAAACGCTAGCAACACCACAGGAAATCATCGAGAGCTAGCGGGATATAAGACATAATAGATACTTTTGTTGATATTTTTGTTGATACTTTTGTTGATATTATGTTCAGGAACCGGTCGGAAATCGATTTTACCAGAATATTGGTAATGGAAATATTCTGCTCCTTATATTTAAACAAAAAATGTCATGTTATGTCAATGTCTTTGACGCACACAACTAAACTCTAAATAAAACTATGTAGTTTAGAACTACTCGACAACACTCTGCGAGCAAGAGTCCAAATGAATCGAGGCGTACTCTGAGGCATCCTTAGCGAACAAAAACATTTGCTTTCAGATTGTTGCATTCTTCAAACATATAACATTTATTATCGACACCATATTACGTGGAAAATGCTTGGAATTATTAATCTAAGGACAACGGACACAATGACAACCGGAGAGAGCTCACTAAACGACTGTCTCACTGCTTACGTTGTCTCTGTTGAAGCTTCTGACCACCACGGATCGACCACCGGCCACCTCCACCTGGAGGTGGAGACGGCTCGTCCATAAAATTGTATATTTAATGATCTCAATCAATACATCGGGGCGCAGGGTTGGCGAGGTCGGCATTGGCGTACCTTGTCCGTGTCGAGGCCCTTAGTCATGGCCCAGGTGGACACCACGTAGTCCATCACGCGTTCGCTCAGCGCCTTCGGCACCTCGTGCAGTTTCATGAACTCGCGCACGTTGTTCAGCATGTCGTGGTACTTCGCCGTCGCAGATGTCATCTGTTGGATGATGGTAGTGACGTGCCCGAAGATCGTCGCATATAGCAGTGCTGCAAACATTTCCCGGAATTAATTATCTTTTAAATTCGACCTTTCACTGACAACAACATTAAGGTCGCAATTTTATTTTTATCTTGGTTCGCAAGTTATGCCAATTTGAAAGTAAATATGAATAACTAATAGGAATGTCCCGGTAGCCAATTGAATCAGGTATGGGAAAAGAAAGGTAACGGCGTCCAGAGCGTTAGTATCAGGGGAGTTAGTGCCGTACTCCGGACATAAGAAAAGAATTCTGGCACCTGCAACTATCATCATGCAGATGGTGAAGATCCTCTCGTTATCGGTCTCGGCGGCGACGTTGCCGAAGCCCACGGAAGTCATGCAGGTCATGGTGAAGTACAGCGCGGTCACGTACATGGTCTTGCGCGAGGGGCCGTTGACGAGCTCGGGCCCGTCCGATTCGTTGGACCACACGTACGAGTAGGGGCTCTGCGTCACGTTGGCGAGTTTCCAGAGCCACGAGTACTGCAGGCCGGAGTCGGCGTCGGAGCGACCGATGCTGTACCACACGCAGGCGAGCCAGTGCGCAACCAACATGTAGAAGCAGAGCAGCAGGATGAGCATGGCGGCACCGTACTCCAGGTAGCGGTCCAGCTTGCGGACCACGCGCCCCAACCGCAGCAGCCGCACTACCTTCAGCGCGCTGAACAGACTACCGATGCCCTGCGGGTCAGTGCACTCTCGTTAGTACGAGTATAACCAAACAAATTATAGACATACACGAACGCAATAGATAAGATCTATAAACAATATACTGTTTCACGTATTTGAATGTCGTATTCTGCAGCATTGATCTTCCTACGGGCTTATAATTATATTATTAAGTAAAGTTTTGTTTGCTTTGATCAAAATACAAACTAGATGTCGAGTCAACACAAAAATTATGTTTCGACAGCGCCGTTGAAATGAAAAATAATGCTCGAAAAAGCACTTTAACGGCTGACTATGTGATTTACATATACAATAAGTTATATTTTACATAAAATTATAAGTATATGTATAGTGTAGCATATATTAGTATAAGTATAGTATTACAATAAGTTATATTTTATATTAACTTATTGAAAGTTCGTAAAGGATATGGTCCAAAAATGTATGGGACTGTGCCCCAGAGTGTACAGGATTGAATCTGGAGTTATTTCTAACTATATTAAACCAACATTCTAACACTGTCTGCTGTCTTGACTAATCATCCTATTCCCTATTTTATTATTGTTCTGTGCCGTGATGGTCACGGTTGTCATGGGCGGCAACCAAAGGAGGTGCTGCATGCTCGTTACCTATCTTGATTCTTGATATTATAAATAAAATTTATTATAAAATAAAACAACGTTTGATTTAGATTCTTTTAATTGATTTTGAATTTGAAATATTGTCAATGTCAAACTAATTCAGTGTTGCCAGAATTATGTTCAGAGTCGCAAGTATGTATTACTTATAACATTTAGTATGTGCATTTATTATTTTTCAGGATGATTTATCTTAGAAAAAATATATAAAATATTAAATTGTATTGAAGTATTTAATTAAATTCAACAATGTTATAATCCAACTTTAATGATTTTCGCATTTAATACAGTATGATTAAGAAAATTTTTTTTTCTTTACCCTGCTAATGAGGTGGGTTTAAATAATTGGCAATATTTTTACGAACTTTATTGACAATATGCGGGATATTGTTTAATTTCATTTAAAATTGTATTTTTTTTTCAAATATGCTATGAAATCTTAATGTTACACAAAATTAATAATGTTAATTGTAAAAATGAACTACACTAATTAATTCCTTGTACATTCTGGGGCAATTTTGGGCCGTATCCTTTTGAAACAAAAATGACAGATTTTTGAGCTCTTCTGGTTAAGGCTTAATTAATTAGTAAATCATTATTTGTGAAGTTAATTATGAGATTATATTATTTGCTGTCTGTATGTCGTTACATATGTATAAAAGTATTAGGTAAATGTGGCAATTGATCTGTTTTACTAGGAATACAACGACAATATTGACTTACATCTTCGTCGTGATCGAACGCGTTGAAAACGTCGTAGGGCAGACACGACAAGAGGTCTATCAGGAACCACGACTTGAAGTAGTTCTTGCGGATGACCTTGGGATCGCTGACCACCTCCCCGCCGGGACCCACGAACGTGGTGTGGAAGTTGAGCACGATGTCGATGAAGAAAACTACGTCGACGATGGAGTCGATGACGAGAAGGGACACGTCCTCGCTGGTCTTATTCTTGAAGGCCACGTTGTAGGGTACCATGATGGCGGTGTAGAAGGTCAGGCAGAGGATAATCCAATCCCAGATGGCTTTGAAGGCGCAGTAGTGCAGTAGGATGTGCGGTGGCGTTTTGGGCGCCTCCTGCCGGTACTGCGGCAGCACGTCGCCCGACAGCGACATCACCTGCCGACAACTCGCTGCACTTCACTACGCACACCGCGATACCACAGTGGCTACAGTCCGCACCGCATCGCATCTCACATAGCACACTAGGTGGGGAACCCGACTACTCACTCGCAACCGACAACGCGACCGCAACGCGACGGTTCGTGTCGCGTCGCGTCGCGTGCACGATTGTCGTTTATAATGCCATGCTCGATGTTCCAGTATATCGTTATAGCAACAATTGACTCAGCGGTGTAGTGGTCCAAAGCACATTCATCGGTGATTGTTGCAATTCCACGCATTTAATATGCGACGTACACAAAAATAAAACCAAAACTATAGCTAAAACTCGTATAAGATGCATTAAAAGTGATGTGTCGATCTCGACGGAGGGTGCGGCGAAAGGCCGGCCGCGCCGGACTAGTGGCGGGTGCAATCCGTGGTCGGTGTGCGCTCGTACGGGACAAGGAAGTATTAGCGGAGTGAATGTGCTTCAAAAACTTACTAAGTACATACATTTAGCGGTCAAACATGCTTTCAAGCCTTCGAAATGTATGTGAGCTGCATTTCCATTCAGTGAATCGAATCATTCAATTAGCTGCGCATCGTACAATCGAGAAAACAAGAGCGATAGCTCTCTGGGATGGCTCTCACCCTGCAAATCGAGTGGAATCGCATCTGAAAGTTTCAAAATGTATCTGATTCAGGCAAATCGAACGAGTACTTAGGGCTAATACGTAATCTCTTATGCTAGGAGTGGACCGACAATCTCAACACGTGCCTCGGCAACCACAAAATTACTCGATAAATCATTATCAGAAAGTCGCAACGAATATGCCGCGCGCCCGTGCCGCCCCCCAGCGGCCGCTCGTACTAGCAGTGTACGCTGCTACCACTTGCCACACCGCACCAGCGTTGACCATTTATATACGCACGTAGCTATTTGTAATACATAATGCTATATATTATTCAAATATACAAAATACCTCTTAGAGAAGTAGAAAGACAAATTGAAGAACCAAGGGAAAGTGGAACAAATATTGATTTTAAAATGATTTTACAAGTTCAATTGGAATTTAGAGAAAAAAGATAAAATATAGATATGAGTTGACTTTAATTTAGTTTCTTACCTACACAAGAAGTATAATTTAGTAGGCATAGTAAAGAATGGATTGTGATGAATTCGAACTACTTATATTTTGTATGGACAAGTTTTTGTTTTAGGGCAACGCATACAGTTAAATGAAGCGTCATCTTAGAACTTCGTATTAATCATGAGTTAGTACCAAATATAATATGGAGCACATTACAGCGTTCATTCTGACGTAATGATACTCGTACAAATCTATATTTTATGTCGTGGCCAAATCATTAAATTGATTAGTTCGCAATAAGGTTGGCCAATGACTACTGTTGGCCAATTCCATGAAAATGACGTGTTAATACGAACTGGCAATAGGATTATTTCAATTTTAGTCTGTATTGAATGCTTTCGGTCAGACGAGGGTGGGCGGTGCGGGGGGAGAGCAGCAGAGAGTCGGTCCAGGTCCCGGCGGGCGCGGGGTAGAAGAGAGAGCGTGCGTGTTTACATGGTGTGCGTTGGTACTGACATGCGCCAGCTGGCTCTGCCGCGCCGGCTCCTTCAGCGCGGGCAGCGCCGACACCAGCACCGACCGCGAGCGAGTCACGCTGCGCGCCAGCTTCGCGAACTTCGACAGCCCTGCTGCACCCGCCACCGCCAGCCCCACCACCGCCAGCCGCGCCAGTCGCGCCAGCCGCACCGGCCACCAGACAACCCGCAACACAACAAGCAACACCGTTACCGGTCTGCTCCAGAACACGATACAAACGATATGCCGTACCGTAATGGATGATGGGAATGAGACCTTCCATTATCGATATTTTGTGTTAACTTGAACATGGCATTGAGTGATGCATCGTTGTACGTATGAATATAAAGAAAGATATCTCGTGTTCATCGTCATTCGTGTGTTATATGCGGATGGAGGATGGTCGGTGGGACGGTGAAGGCACTTGCCTCCCTTGGGGTCGTCGGCGTCGATGGGCTGCTTGAGTGCTGTGATGTCGCGGAAGGTGAGCAGGAACAGCACCACCAGCTCGCGCTCGTTGCGGATGGGCGCCACGTGCACCAGCAGCCACAGCGGCGTGCCTGCACACACACACATGTCCAGTTTACCAGTGACCAGGGACCGAGACCAGACCTTGCGACCGAGCTCATCTCATGAGTCCCGATATATTTATGTCACATGTATATTTGAGTGATCATCAACAGACTTGTCATGTCATGGTATCACCGCAAGATCTGCGAAATTTGTGAGTGTCGTTAGATCTTAAGCGATTAATGTAAAAGTCACTCGTTTATTTATACTTGTATGTTGCGTCGGTATAATACAATTAATTGTATTTTTTTTGTCTGTTGTTATAAGAGGTCACAGTTCCATTGAACTTCTTACTATAAATTTGGTGCCGTACCGGAGTTATCGCTCTCCCGCAGGTACTACTACTACCTACTACTTAGATATGTTTACCAAATACGACACCAAAGCTGAACAAATTCAGTTTTTGGCAGGTCCCCGCGGACCCCGGGGGCTGTGAGGGGCGGGGACGGGAAGGGGTCGTTAGTAGCCGGAAGCCGCTCTCGTTACCGCATCCGCCGACCCTCATTTGGTTTTATTTTACACGGCAGTCACAATACCACTGATAGCAACAGAGCTGCATCGTTTTTACCAAGGGACTGGATTAATTTCCTCTTCGATGTTCCCCTACTATTATAATCTAAGAGTTCTCAAGTCAAGAGAGTCAATCTTACTTGGAAAGTCAAATCAATCTTACTTGGAGCGGTCATCCTTGACCACTGCACCGCCACTTACCATCAGATGGGATCATTGAATGTAAAACGGTCAGCAGTTGTTGACAATAGTTGCGGAAGCTCCTGAGCTTTCTGCATCTCGAAAGACAGAGTGGACGATCTCGAGACCACATTCAAGTAATAGATTACTGCAATGTACTATAAGATCTTTGAAAAAATTTCATTGAAATAGGCGAAGCATACCTACGAATGATTGAATATATATACAATTGTATTCGCTATACAGCGTGCCAATACTTCTGTATGAGGAGAATTATCTAGAAGTGTGAGCAGACGTGTTAGATACTGACGGTTCTTCTTGTACAGCAGGATCTCGAACTGGTCGGCCAGGTGGTGGTCGAGCGCGCGGTCCACCCGCTCCACCGCCTCCTTCTCCGTCAGCTCGCCGTACATCCAGGTGCACCTGCAGGGAACTTGACATTACCAACGACAGTCTCGGCAACTCGTCAATAGACCGGCGGCTTGCGTCTATTTTATATTCTCAAGCAAATTGAGCAACATCGGGCACGGTAGGTAGGAGGATAGAAACCATTTCTTGAGTAGTTCTGTGCTTCAGAGGACACGTAAACGCCCGACCCGAGTATTGTCGTAAGAAACCATGTCGCACGTCTTTCGGCGGCATAAAAACTTCCGACCCTTCGATTGGTCACAATCCTTTGCACTAGAGAAGCGTGGTTAATTTTTGTTTAGGCCTCCCGAATCACGGGGAGAGACCCGTGCTCAATAGTGGGCCATTAATGGATCGAAGCCATTCTTGGGAGCTACGGAATGGAGCGTCCCAAATGTGAAACGTCTAGTCTCTTAGTCTTTGTATAATTTAAGAAAGAACATGTAATTATACGCTGTACAAGTATAGTTGGCCTCGCAGCGACCTCGGAAGGGGTCCTAATTACATACCGTTGTGGAAGGCTGTGATTTGTAATACGTTCTTACCACGCGGCTGTTATCCGGCTGCAACTAAATAGTTTTCGTACAATAACAACATATTTGGCCTGTTTGTCCCTGATATTGAGCTGGTGTTGTCTCTGGCTGACGACAAACAGTCTCGTTCAGAGCACTCTTCTCGCTCGGCACAGTTCAATGACAATAGTACCCACGGTGCCTTGCCAAATTAATTTTGCGATCCAACAGAGAGTGTTTATATAGAACATACAGTACTTTTTATCATCAAACCACCAACTTCGACCGAGTTATGTATAAGATGGGAGCATCACCGACGTTATGTTAATTAAATGTGTTTTATTCGTTCTCATCAAGATCATTTCATCATCATTCAGCAGATTCAGCCAATTAAATAGGCATTATTAAAGATAAATCAAAATCCACCCGTCAGATGTCGTTTACAGTATCATGAAACGACGGGACGAGTATTACCTTTTAAATAAAAATAAGAATTATCAAAATCGTTCCATCCAGTAAAAAGTTATAACGCCACTCAGTGTCAGGTGGGTCGATGGGAATCATTAGCTTATTTTATGTTAATAAAAGTCTAATGGAAAATCTCCTCCTTGTTTAAAGTCTGTTAAGACCTGACCCATACAAGGTAGTCGCATCTCCCCAACGACATCGCTCCGAAACTCATTTGTCCACGAAATGTCAACTGTATGATTCTGTATGAGTTGAAGTTCTGCGCCGTTATATAAATGCGAATACCAAAACAAGAATGTGTGGGTGCTGGAGCAGCGTGGTGGTACCTGCATGACTTCTGCATGACCTCCGCTCTGTTGTAGCCGCTCATCTTGCAGAAGGTCTCGTTGCAGTACACGATGGGGTAGTCCACGATCTGCGCGTTCGCCAGCAGGAAGCTACTGTCCGCTGCAACACGCACAAATACAATGTACCACATCGTTGTTCCACCAGTCGAGTATATTCATCGTCATTGGATCTAGAACTTAGTACGTTATTATATACTAAGCACACCAGATTACATTATTCATCCAATATTATCCAATTCCTAATATGATAAAAAATTCTATTACTGCTAAAAAAAAATCTCAAATTGAATGAGAGGAGAAACTACAGTGTAATTATAAAAATAAATTATATTTTAACGTTGCCATGTACGTCCTTGTATATTTTATTATTATGAAAGCGAAAATTCTGCTCATACTCAGAAGACATTTCATCGAACAAACATACAGAAATAACTTCGTTATCCATAGCCATGTTGTCTACTTTAAAAAATGTAGGTACTCCAAGGTCTGGCGACCAGTGTCGTTACACGAGATGTGAGTAATTTTTGAGATAGGTGATCAGGAGGGATACTGACGCTGCGAGGAGGAGCGGCGGATGATGTTCTCGAGGAAGGTGTTCTGCGGGGCGACGAGCCCCCGGCGGCCGCCCGGCATGCCGCCGCGCGCTGCCTGCACACACACGAACAAACACTTTACTATGGTGCAGTACCACCACATCTACATTATAACTCATATACGTGTTTTGGACAACTATATCATATACGTTTGGGCCTGCGAGTCCTGAGCCATAAGAGCTGCAGCAGGTCCCCTCTATTAGCACCCATCCCACAAGCCCTCGTTGTGTGCTGTATTGCAGTAGTTTTGATATTAAATACGTGTAATGTAGGCGGTGTCGCTCGCCCTCGAAGGCCGGAAACCCTGCAGCGCGGCAGCGTCGCACACACACACCACTGCACCACGGTAACAGTGAGCGTGACCGATGAACCCCCGCCATATTATCAGCAACATCAGAGCTGCGACAGCGTCACAGCAAACTATCAAAATCTTTTAATTAACTTGATAGTTCGCAGTGATAGTATGGCTTACAGCTTGTTTGGTGAGCACCACTATAAACATGACTGAGGTTTAATTCTCTCTAGTACTATGGATCTGATCTGATCTGAGGAGCTAGGAGCAGAGATTATAAAACAGGTTTCTGCGATAAAATTTGTTCTCGCCGGACCGTGGCGCCAGGAGGTGGTTTTAGCTTATATTTTATTTATTTATGTTTACTATAATATACTACAGCAATGTGGTAAAGAGGCGGACTTGATAATAAAAGCATATTTTCCTAGACAACCTTTAGTCTAAACAGATATCAATATAAATATTATCGGATCCCTCTGGTCATTGGAATCCACGGAATTTGATTCAGAGAGTACCAGGTGGTACCAGTGAGTGCCAGTGAGTGCCAGTGTACTCGCAATTAGGAATTAGTTGGTCCGAGCTGACCTAACTCATGACAAGTATTGGGAAGTGCTCCGATCGTCATTTTTGGACGGTGTTGATGATTGGTTGAATAGTATTTGGTCGATAAGGATGGAACAGCTTCAGACGGCACGTCGTGACGGCTTGCCGCTGTCCCTGCTACCATAATTACATTTCAGTTTTTAAGCTGTATCGAATGAAATCAAAAAAAATAATTGGAGCTGATCACTTTATTCATGATTAAAATACATTAGAGCAACGTGGAAGTACAAACGCGAGGCTTCCTTAGTTAAAAGGAGCCCTGATGATGTAGGGCATATATTAGTGGCTAGCAGTCAGCCGGTCGAACAGACGTCACACGCGCCACACGAGCGACGACGTCATCACTCATTCAAGATATTGCACTGTTATAACTGTTACATTGTACACTTATATGTACATCTATATTTTACTATTTTGTATGATATATTTATTGCGACAATACGAGACTTATCTCAAAAACTAAATTCAATGTTTCGAATCATTTATTTATCTTTGCTGTTCTAATTTCTTTTCATAATTTATCTGATGGTCTGGTGGTAGCTATAAGTTATTCCTTAAACATTGCCACTTGATATTCTTATTCAGTATTCTGTCGCGGTACCGATATAAAAAATACTTATACAGCGTCAGTATTTCAGTTTTATAATTACTAAATTTACATCACACTCTCATTCGTAAATCGATTATAAAATCGGGTCAGCGAATGGCACCGCATTGCCGCCGCCGCCGCCGCCGCCGATGCCGCCGACCGCGTAGCGTCGCGTACAGCACTCGTATCTAGGACTTGCTACGCGCCGTGCTGTCTCACTACGAACCTATCGATTGCTACTCGTAGCACGACACTACACGACATTTAAATAAATAAATAAAATAAATTTGTGCGGTTTACCATCTAAGACCACAGTGCCACTTAAGTTTGGGAGTCAGGAGAGGGCCAGTAACTTACAGATGACGTGATATGAGACAGGAACTCGAAACGAAGGACGTTATGAATGAGACAGGTAGGAGCAAGTTTTTTCAAGAATGAATCATTGACCTTGACCTGGTAGACTGGTACTCCCATGCCAAGATATGCCCATCATACCCAGGGACGGATGGAAATGGTGATATTGACTGCAACTACAGAACATATTAATGATTTTACCTTATGAATAGTTTATGGATTTCTAAGAATGAAACCGTGAGTAAACATATACAACTCGTAGAGGGACCAAACAACTGAATCAATCTCGAACAATAAACAGAGACGCAGATATACTGAGGTTTTTGTTATTTGTCGTCGTATTGTACCTAATAGACACTCCGTAAGAGTTACATCTGTATCAGCTGGACGCAGGGTAATATGAAATATTAATCCTTGGCTCAATATGGAACTAATTTATTTCCAGAAGAACCCACGTGACTGTCTCCATACGTGGTTTCGAAACGAGGAAGAACCGCTACTCATTCAGCACCTATCACGATAAAATCTTATTCTATCTCTACCCATTACACGTCTTTGATGATGAGAAAATTGGATTGAAGCGCAGCGCGCCGGAAGACGGTCAAAGTACGAGCAAGTGATGACCACTGACCACCCACGCCTCCACCACCCGCCACCACCGCGCGGAAGCCTTGCAAGTGACGTCCAGAGCATAGAGAACACAGAAGTTCCGCTCAATTCATATAACTCAATCTTATATGTATATCAAGATTTCACTACACTACACTCTATAGCTATGTGCCGCCCCCATGTCCGTGGTCGACCAACTATAATGTATGCAATTCTTTAAAGCTGTTGGGCCCTCTAAACATTGTTGTAACGCACCATAACAGTACATAACCATCAATTGATATTTTTTACCTAAAATTCAGAATTGTGTAGCGCCACAATAAATTCACTGAAGTCACAATAAAATAACGCATCGTAACGTTTGACAAGAACTCTTCCTCTAACTTGCTTTCCTAAATAATTAAAAACGACTGACGACCTCACCTCACCGACTCCTGGTAACAATGCGTCGATCAGTCCAGTATGGGGCGGGCGCTGTGTCGCTCCTGTGCCCTTACTCTGTGCCCGCACGCAACACGGACGGTGCGTACCGAGCCCTACTCGACTTCTATTAACAGATCTAACATTGTTTCAGTATTGTTGAGCCGAACTACTTTTTTATTAACTTACAAACCATTCCCGAACTAAATAACTTTCGCCTGAGAGCTAAGTACGCCAGTTACGTGGGTAACATAAATAAATTAATATTATTTTGAATGGCAAAACAGAAATATACGTAGGTATATTATTACACCAATCGTAGGAGCAGTAATATTGAAACTACGACTTCCACCAAGGTCCACCATGCGTCGAAGAAAACGACACCAATCCTGTCGAAGTTCCAACGAAACTGAGTGCTGGCCTCAACAACCATAAATACTGTCAAGTTCTCAAACTATTTTTTTACGTCACACACGTCACGCTTACGCAATAAAATTAACCTAAAAATTTACATCTTACATTATAAAAGACAGTAGCAACACTTGAATTATTTGCAGAGACGCTTACATGCCTCATTATTAAACAAAATTCCTAACCTGAACATGTCTCATGGAAATACGAGTAAATTAAATTAAAAAAACCATCCTTACATATTTGTCATACAAACAGAAAGTAAATAAATTCTCTATCCCCTTAAGTGCCAAATAAAAATTTTATTCATTAATAATGACAGCAAAAAGAAATATAGCATCAAATTATAGAAGGCTTTACAAGTAACAAATAGTCTTTCATTTTCCGTACTGCAAAGGAATGGAATAAGTTGTCCGCATTGATATTTTCGTTTGATTGTGTCCATGTTCCGTTTGATAATGTAAATGTCTTCAAGTCAAGATTAAATAGGCTTTTACTAAATTAGTGCGCTTCACCATCAAACCATCAGGTGGTTTCGTAGTCAAGTGCTAACTTATGTAATTTATATATATATACAGAGGAACGTCTTTCAAATCTGTGTTCATGTATCCAAGGCGTTATGTATATGTATAGAGCTCGACTCTGAGACACGTGGAATACATCTGTATCATTATATATAGAACACCAAACAGTGCCCCGTTGAGGACAATTTGCACAATAAATAATAATGCTCCGGCGTAAAATAAAACATTCAGTACCTAATTATTACAGGTGCATTACATATAGTTAAACAAGGTTTATTAAAATATTTAAAAACAAAAGCTTTAATTATAGATCCCTAATACAATTAAATACATGACATTTCGTAACGATAAGAGTTCCTTTCTCTGGAATTAGTCCTGAACGTATCAGATCATGCTTATCATAAAAATGCATTGTTATGTGAACTGTAGTAGTATGCAAAATTCCAGCTCCGTAGTGTAAGCGGAAGTGGGTCTAATCAAGCTTGCA
>DWJZ01005536.1:0-13948 GCA_018249125.1 Asbolis capucinus | reverse complement strand
ACTTTTCTGTGATGAGCAGGAATGTTTGTTCTGTGTGTCTGGGTGTGTAATACAAATATCTATTTAAGTATGTATTTCAATGTATATTTGAATGTGTATCAGTAATCTGATAGCCATAGCATAAGCTGACGCCTAGTTTGGGGTAAGATGGTCGTGTGTGAGTTGTCTAAAGATATAAGATATAAAATTATCCAAGTTTTCATAGAGAGACCTAACGTTTTTGAAATTATTTTATACCCTATGTTCATCACAGATAATGTAGGATTCTAATGGTAAAAGAATTTTTCAAATCAGCCCAGTAGTTTCAGAGCCTATTCTCCTCAATCAAACAAACCGATTTATAATACTATACATAGAGAAAAGTTACTACAGTTTTATACAGGATATCATTGTGTACAAAAAAGTTCACGACACCACATGTCTAACTGTTACATGTCACAATAACTACTTTTTTCTGGTAATTGGTTCTTATCAAGCAGAGCGAAGGCAAGTCTAGTGTATATATAATTAATTTTAACCTATTATCCTGCTGAACAAAGCAGTTTTCAGGAATAAATAATATCCCATAACTATTTTCCTTACATAGGTCATACATACATGCATGCTACATACCATACATACATTCATACTTCCATACATGGTAAATTTCATCTTAATTTGCCAATTTCGAAGTTACCATACTAATTTTAACGTGTTATCCTGTGGGAACTAAGACATTTCCTGGGATAAAACATATCCTTTAACCATTATCGGGGTTTAAACTACGACTACGCCAAATTTCATCTAAATCTGTCCAGTGGTTTTTGCATGAAACTCGAACAAACAGACAATAAATCCAAACAAAATGTATGATCTATATCGATAACAAAGATTTCCTGCATCAAAATTTTCAAAACATCTTAAAGTACAGAGTTTACCTCGTCACAGTTTTATTAGTGCAGATTGGTGCGCAAGCAAAGCCGCGGGCGAACACTAGTGAGTATTAAAAACGAAATTGGTAATTGTATATTTTACAACTCTTTAATGCGTACAGAGTGACATCACATTTCTCTGACGTAGTGATGTGCTTAATAAATGTTATCACTAGATCGCGTGACGATGAGTGATCGGTGAATTGTAAGATTACAGGAGTCTTGTAACCTGATAGTAACAGCTAGACATACACTATCACGGATTTATTAGTAGATATCGATGTCCTCTATAAAACTGTAGTACATCACTTTGCTCTATTGCTAATCATTTCCGCAGCGTACGCGATATAAGGATTTTTTTGGTACTTTTTTCACAGATTGGGTTACAGTGTCGAAATTTTCACGCGGATCCCTATTTTTTCTCGTATGAAATATAGCCTATGTTCATTAGTGATAATGTAGTATTCTAATGGTAATTTTTTTTAATCGGTCCAGTATTTTTCGAGCCTATTCAATTCAAACAAACAAACAATCTTTCCTCTTTATAATATTAGTGTAGAACAATTTACGCCCGCGGTTTCACTTGCCTGGTAGGTACGGAGAAAATAAGTAGTGTTATTCTATGTGTTATTCCAGACTATAATCTATCCCTGAGCCAAATTTCATCCAGGTGAGTTCAGTAGATTTTGCATGACGGAGTAAGAAACATCCATCCGTCTCACTACTATTTCACTTAATCCATGGATTTATAATACTAGTCTATGCCAGCTACTTCGCTCACATAGTACCTATGTTAATAAAAGCCCATATGTTATTCGACTGTAATCTATCTCCATACCAAATTTCATCCAGATCGGTGTAGTTTGCGTGTATGAGTAACATCCTCACAAATTTATAATATTTGCAGGGTAGGTAGTGAAGTTATTGATGTTGGATGTGTGGTAGGCTGCGTGATGTTGACCAAGTTTGAAACTTTGAAATGATGCTGACATGCGTAAACTAATACACTCGTTTAATCGCTAGGGTTGCCACCTGTGGGCCTAGGGGAAGTTCAGCGGACTAAGAAAAGCAAGCTAGATTCTGTTTTAATTAATACTTTGGAAAATATACAGCGAAGTATTATCCTTCAAGTGTTTGTGTGGAAACCTGCAGTCTTGAAAGTTCTCCATAAAATTCTTAAAAGTCCAGCTATCTCCACTTGACCAGGGTGGTGGACTATGGCGTGTATCCTTCATATTGTGAGTGGATACCCGGGCCCAGCGAGGTAGTTATGGTTGTGTATATTATAGAAATTTTGATTAAATTTTTTATAAATGGTTAGTAATGATTTTGCCAATCAGTCAATATTAACATAACAACATTAACAAATACATATATGTGTTTTACTAATGCTTCGTGAGGATTGCTTTTTTTGTATTCTTTTTTTATTATATTTTATTGATTTTTAGATTTATTTATTTATAGATTTTTTATTATATTTTAAAGGTCATGTTGTGCTACAACACGCTTTATTTGCAATAAAATGTTATCAAATATCGTTTTGTATATACAGATCGACATTTTCCACAAAAATATTCCTCATTTGTAGAATTATAAAAATTTAAATACAAAAATTAAAATGTTTTGACAACCCTATCGAATTGTATATTGCAAGGTCCAGTAATACGATAGTCCCAACTAGGTATGCGACATCGCGCCGCCAGAGCTGGAGGCCTGCGCACAATACTCCGACGACGATACATCATTCCAATTCTGCTATTAGAAATATTAACTTTAGTTTTAGCATAGTCCAAGCTAGTTGGCTTAGTTTGGGATCAGATGGGCGTGTGTGAGTAGACCTGGGATATTTATTTTATTTGTTTATTGTGTGTTACTTGTCGTTTCAGAGTCAAGGTTAGCTCGTTAAATAGATTTTATCGAAATAGCTGATAAACTAGCACACGGCTCTCGTTATATTGGCTATCGTCGCCAATGAAACTCATGCTCTCGAAGTTTCACTATGATATATTTTGTACATGCTACAACTTAGTTTATAAAACTCTGCATTTCGTTAATCATTTTAAAAGGAAGCGCTTAACATAAAAAGTGAACATAATCAAATTGCTGCATTTTTTTTTAAATATCTTTGGACAACTTACAAACGGCTATCTGACCCCAAACTAAGCGTTAGCTTGTACTATGG
This sequence comes from Asbolis capucinus, assembly GCA_018249125.1. Lineage (NCBI taxonomy): Eukaryota > Metazoa > Arthropoda > Insecta > Lepidoptera > Hesperiidae > Asbolis > Asbolis capucinus. The sequence goes on along the minus strand of DWJZ01005536.1, from coordinate 10,855 downwards.
TTATCAGACAACTGATATACATACATATATACTTTTAAATATTAAATAGATATTTCTATTACACACTCAAACATACAGAACAAACATTCCTGCTCTTCACAGAAAAGTTTGACCTGGGTGGGAATCGAACCCACGACCTCCGGTGTAGTAGTCAGGTTCACTAACCACTAATAAGCATTGAAATATGTAAAATAGGATAATTACACTGATATAATAGGACTGATATCAAAATTTTACCTTGGAAGGCCGGATATATGTATGGTGAAAATAGGACTTGAAGTGATCAAAATATGGAGGGGCTTTAAATAGAAAATGTTCGACCGGGAGTGAACGGCGGTTCGGCCAGGGACAATTATCCGCCCTAGGCTTCTCTTCACTAAGAATACGTTCGTTGGAAAGATAAGGAATGGAAATATTAATACAGATAATGAATAAACCAATTTGCGGCGTATCCAATTGTAGTTTAAAACTTGTGAATGGTTACAGTATAGGTTTTATTTTAGAAAATGGCTATGTTCCTGCAGGCGAACATAATAACTTTTATTTGGTAAGTGGTTCTTGCAAAGCGAAGCACGGTCAGTTTTTATACTTGATGCAACTTCGATCTAGAATAAATGTAAGCAAGCCATAAATGAGGTTTTTTCCTCTAAATTACTCAGATTTTTTTTTTAATTATTTACTAAACTAAGTATTGATCTAAGAAGAAGTACAAACTACAAATAAATATAGTCATACCAGTCACACAAAAAAATTACAACACGCAACATCATTCACAAATTCATACCTCGACATTCTCTATTGAATTATTTAGTTTTATACTTTTATAATTTATGATGTTGGTTTTAATGCACTTTATGCATTTGTCACCAAGCAAATAGCATGATTTACAAGTCAGTTTTGAAAACTGTAATTATACAAAAGAGTTAACAATTAAAACAAACAAAACACAAAGTAGAATTCTCGTGTTTGTCACAGGTTGATAGGCAACGGTTTGTTATTAAACATTGAACAAATTAAATTTTAAAATTCAACTAAAACGTTCACAGGCCGGTAATGTTGGAGCGTTGTGTGTCCGATATGGCCCAGATAAAAATACACATATTCTCCTAGTTCCGCCCACGTATTCAAGAAATGTCGCTTGTGTATCCAGACTATCTCAGTTCTAAATTTCAGTCAGATTTGTTCAGCAGCTTAACGTAAAATAGTAGCAAACATTCATTCATTCTCACAAACTTTCAAACTAGAACTTCTGATCAAGTATAACATGGTTACACTTACGAATCTATCACAGGCCCAAAATAATTTTACCTCAACTAAGCTCTGTACGGGGAGAGTAGGATATCACCATACATTACCTAGTGACCTAGCTGTTTTATTGGGACGTTATTTGGTCAGAAGGTCAGCGGTAACGTCGTTGACATTTAGGAACGACCTGAGTTGAAGTGCTGGAACAAAGCTTTGGCTTTCAGTCTTGTTTACTAAATCTTGTTACAGTTGCAATTTTAGAAGATTATTACACTGACTTAGTTTCACCGAACCCGTTGTAATCGAATCTTGCGAGTTAAATATGAGCCTCCTAGTGTGTGTGTGTTTGTATGTGTGTGTGAATGAACTGAAATTTTACTTCATTGCAACCAGTATCTGTCTAGAGTAATTAGGCTTTTGTTAAGTCCGCTTTATCATTAAAGACTACGTTGCCACTAACAATAGCTTTAACTTATTTAATATCAAAAACCCGCTACAGGGCTCGGGTCTTCACTCAGAATATGAGGAGTACAGGTCATCAATCCATCAAGCTGGTCAAATACCGATTGGTGGACTTCACATACCTTCGAGGACATGCAGAAACCTCACGATGGTTTCCTTCTTTGTAGAAGTGATAATCAATTTCTGATACTAAGGAATTATTTAGTCACTAGAAGCCGCCCGCGGGGTCGCCCGCATGGTAAGTTAATAAAAAGTAAACAATGTGTTAATTAACAAAATCTGTCCCTGTGCCAAATTATATTAAAATCCGTTCAATCGTTTTCAAACGGAGGTGTAACAAACATACAAACCTTCGTATTTTTAATATTAATAGGATTCATTTAAACCACATTACTTTCCATAATTGTACTGAATGAACGATGGAACGAAAAATGAATTAATGTATCTTTATCATTCCATTTGACTTTTCACACAATCTCAGAAATTTCAAGGGCTCTTGAGCCTCTGCAAACCTTGATTTCATTGTGGGCGTTGCGGAAGAAGATATATCGCGAAACAGCACATACTTAAAGTCGGGTTTGGAACGAAAAGAAGAGAGATTTTATTCTAATTACAGCCTGAAGGGTAGTTTGTTAATAAAATGAATTAATTCATTTTATAATCTATGTCTGTACGAAATTTCATTCAAATCCATTCAGTAGTTTTTGCGTGAAGGAGTAACAAACATCCATCCTAACAAACTTTCATGTTTATAATACTAGGGCACAGCCGCGGTTTTGCCCGCGTATATTAATAAGAAGTAGCGTATGTGTTATTCCAGACGACAATATATTTCTTTGCTAAATTACAATCAGATCCGTTCAATAAATGTTGCGTGAAGGAGCAATAATACATACATCCTTACAAACTTTCGCGTTTGTAATATTTGTAGAATTAATAATTTTCATGAATGGAACGTACGGTAATATTACACCAGTAACTTTATATTGGAATATACATATTTTATGAAAGTTAACTTAATTAAATATGTATTGCATTATTCATATTACCTTCACACAGTTTTGGAACCGCTTTGTGACGTCATCCTGTCAAATTTACGTCAAACGTCCTGCGCATCTATGACACAACAAATGACAATTAAAAAATTGGCGGTAAAAATAAACCACCAGATATCATTAAAGGTTACGAAAATTGCTTCTATTATGTAAAATTATTTTGATTCGTTATCCGTAGGTACGAATAGTTGGTACAACATTTCCATAATTAAATTTACTACACGAACACGAAATCTGAATAAACCTCCATACTAACAAGTACCGTTTCATTTAAATACGATGCAACAATTTTAGGATTTAGTATAAAATAGGTATACAAATACCATCTATTTAGTATAATATCCGCAAACCAAATTTGAATGGTATAATCCGAGTGATTTGCATAAAATGGGTTCTGACCCTGTAAGGGTCGTAGCACACTAACCCAATTTGGTGGACAGGTACGGTATAATTAAACAGTATCGCCTGTTTCTTTGTTAGAACATCATTACTATTATTCCAAATGCGAAAGTAACTTTGTCTGTCGCTCTATCTGTCCAGTACCTTTACACGCCTAAAGTACTGCACATAGTTTAATGAATCTTAGTACAGGCGTTCAATATAACTTGAGGAAAAACCTATGCTACTTTTTTGAAAAAAGGCATTAGAGGGTTGAAAGATAAAGGGTGGATGATATATTTTATTATTATACAAAAACGAATCTTCATAATCAAAGATATAAACAAAACACTTTATATTCGTGCACTAGATGTGATGTTGACTTTGGGGAGGATAGAAGGGGGGCGGAGAATATATCACAGCCAATATATCTGTCACAAACTATGATTTTAACATGACAAAAATAAGTAAAAGCTTATCAATAATTTTACAAAATTCATGTGTAAAAAAACAACATATGCATATATTTATACTGATCGAGAAAAGGTTAACGAATCCTTGAATTCAAGAAAAATACCCTACTCAGATAAAATGAGGGTTTTTAAAGTTACCTGGAAATGTATTATCAATAATTAAATTATTCGTAACTTTCTTAGTTAGTTAATAAAGTATCCAGAATTCAAGCTACGAATAACAGCTATAATAAAACCATTATGTAATCATGATACTAAAAGGAATTATTTCATTGTAATATTTCATGTAACGGAAGAAGGCGAAATTGGTTGAACTTTTTTCAGCTTAGAAATAATTTTATACGACCTGATGTTATCGATAATACATTTTGACCGGTGAAGACTATTAATAGGCTTGAACATTTTGAACAACAGTAATTGGCTTGAAATTTCCTTTGAACTATATATAGAAATATCATTAAAAACACGTAATGTTTGTGAAATAATCAATATTTCATTTTTTTATTAAGTAAACCTTGTTTAATAATGACCATAGAGCCGTGAAATGAAAGCGTTTAATAAGGAAATGAAATTAAACTGTTTATTTCGTCTTAGCAAAAATTAAAAGTACAAAATTTTACAATACAAAGTCCCTGCTTGAGTTGTAAATTTACTAACAATATATAGACAATACCTATCTGTCATCGGCTTTATAAATAATACAAACTTAGGACTATGTACGCTAGTGGCCTACACTGGAAGAAAAAAAAAGCCGGCGGAAAAACCTTGCGGTACTCTTTTTAATAACAAGATTAAAATGTATTACAAAAGTTTATTACTAGCCCGACTGGAACTGGGAGCAGAGCGGATCATTTCCATGCATCCTTGTCATTTAGATATACCACAATACTATAATATCTCTTGCTTGTAAGTTGAGATTTTACACGTTTCTTGAACAAATTCACAGGCAAATGGTGTATTAATTTAGGGATTTTATTATAAAACTGTACACCAAGCCCCACAAAAGATAGCCGGACTTTCGAAAGCCGGTACGAGGACGTGGCTAATAGATCCAATCTTCTTGTTATCCGTTTACTAACATCTCTGTTTAGTTTATATGAAGCTATGTATATTATTTCGTATGAAAACAATATTACTATATATGCACTTTGAAGCAACTGTAAGGATATCTATTTCTTTAAATTTATCACGCAAGGACTCCCGAGTTCCTAACTTATAAATAGCCCTTATAGCTCTTTTTGAAGAACAAGGATTTTATCAATATTTGATGCTTTACCTCACAACATGATGCCATAAGACATAACACTGTGAAAATAAGCAAAATAAACAAGTCTAGCCGTATCAACATCAGTAAGTTGTCTTATTTTCCTAACAGCATATGCAGCCCTGCTGAGTTTAGTTGCAAGGGTTACTTTATGCGGGCCCCATTGTAGTTTACTGTAAACCATTAATATATACCGTTAACCATTGATATATATATATACTGTAAACCATTAATTTATACCAAAAAAAAGAATGGACCCAAGATTGAGCCCTGCGGTACACCCATCACAACCGGGGATCCCAATGACGTTGAATCAGAAATGCTAACTTTTTGTATCCTATTAACCTTTATTATTACAAAATGACCTGTAAACAATACGGGTAATACGCCATCTAGTATAAAACGTTGTAACTAAAAATTCAACTGTACCCTGGACACAATTCGAAAATAATTTAGGACATACAAACTTAGAAAGAAGACTTGACTTGACAAATTTGTGTGGTAAATACGATTCAAAGTTGTTAGTTTGGTTTGTTTGGTATGCTCGAGGTAATTATCGATGGTATTATATTTAAAAATGTGCCGTTTTTGTGACGACAATTGACATAATCTGACATAACTTAAAGATGCTAAAAATGATAACAAACATGACAGGCTCGACGTGCCCTCCAAAGCACGGAAACTTTTATGTTTCTTTTACAACCAGAGGTTGACTACAATCCCACCTGGTAGTAAGTGACAATATCTTGAATAGTAAAACGCACTTCCCCTGTCGATATTAGATTCCACTCGAGCCAGGTGTTCACGTAAAAGAAAAATCATATCGTAAGAAGGAACTTGAATTTTATATGAAAATAAAACTGACATTGTCAGATGTCGTGTATACCTAATAGTTAATTCAGTAGTTGAATTTTACGATTTCAGAACACGCTGCCGGGAATTTACAAAGTAAATTTTAACGTCAAAGTATATTTTGAGTCAGAACAATGATGCATAGATAACACATGCATTAGAACTTCGCATAGAGTGTTACAGCAGCAGTTCAACATATCGAAGCAGTGATAGCGGTTTGAACTTTGGTCTCTCGAACGGGAGGTATTAGGTTCAAATCTTATGCTCACCTTACATTATCAAAGTATGTGCAAATCAGAAATTGATTGTCACTATGCTACAGTGACGGGAACCGTGAGAAAACCTGCACTCCTGCGAGTTCTGCATAAAGTTCTTGAAGGTGTTTGAAGTTCGCCAATCAGCACATGGTCAGCGTGGACTATGGCCCGTATCTCTCACATTGTGAGTGGAAACCTGAGTAAAGTGGTGGGACAATTATGGGTTGCGAGGATGGAGTATATTGTCGGTATTGCTTATAAGTGACTAACCTGCAAGTCGGCCGATTCTCGCCCGTATTTATCAATTTCAAAGTCACTCAAGTTTCGAGTCCACGAATGAGCACGGGTCTCTTCTCATATTAAGGAGAAAGCATACTCCACTACACTGCCCCAATGTCTAAGTTTCGGACGTTTTAAGCCGCCCGAGGGTTTCCGACATGGTGTAACCAGTGCTATCTAACGATAAGAACCGTAATAAATGGCTTTACGTCCTCTCGAAGCACGGAAGCGCTCATGAATTTGTTGCCACTAGCGGTCACCTATCCTCGTACCGACCGCGCGTTCTGTTGCTTAACTTTTTCTATAGCTTACAATCGAAACAAGCTGGGCTATGAACGCTTCTCAACCTTTGTAATATAAAATGTAGTAGGTACGTTTGTATGCCTGTATATTAATTACTGTTGTAAAGAATAATACAAAAGTTCGTTTACCTAAGCTATAGTAAGATAATGTGTAAACCGGCATGTTGTCGGGCGAAATTGGAATTTATGAAGAAATTGCGCAGGGTTGTACAAAATCACTTTTGAAAAAAATCCTATTAATATTTGTAAATGTTTAAGTTTGTGAGGATGTACGGATGTATAAATATTGACAGGCCGGTTGGTCTAGTGGTTAGGGAACCTGACTACTGGGCCGGTGGTCGTGGGTTCGATTCCCACACAAGTTAAACTTTTCTGTAATCAGCAGGAATGCTTATTCTGTGTCCCAGTGTAAAAAAATCTATATAAGTATGCATTTAAAAATATATATGTACGTTTATCAGTTGTCTGATCAGCATAGTACAAGCTAACGCTTAGTTTGGGGTCAGATGTCCGTGTGTGAAGATATTACATATTTATTTATATGATTTTAAAATCGATTGATCGTGGACTGTGTACATTATGTGTATGGATGTACATATGTATGAATGGATAGACGGATGGATGAATGTTTTTACTCCTTCATTCAAAAAGTACCTACTGAATAGAACTGAATGAAATTTGGCATACACATAGATAATGGTCTGGATTAACACATGCCTACTTTTTATCGATCTACTTTTTAACAATTGTATCCCGAAACCGCGGCCAGGCACTGGTTTTTAATACTTGAAAATACTGTCAATACATTTTAGTTTATTCGAAGCTAGCGCAGTAGAAGTTCTCCTAGAAAATATGTATTATTGTAATCACATTAAAGTACTGTATTTTCTGTACTAAGGAGCGATTTAAGTTAACATTAACGTCTCTGAGTGTGGAAATAAAACCTTAAATATATCTGGAATAGATTGTAACAGGACGAATTTATAAAAATTGCCGTTAGCAATCTGAATGAAATGGAATTTAAAAATGTAAAGAATGAGTTTGTATCTAGGTAAAAATAACTATGGCCACAAGGTCCACGCTTCCCACGGAGAAGTAATATTATTATTTTTTAGAGATTTTTATAATAAACGAACAACGCCACCTAGCGACATCTTAAACAACTTATGAGAATCAGGAATGAACAGTGATAATCTAAAGGTCTGTCTCGATCGAGAGGTCCCGGGTTCTAATCCCGTGCACACCTCTAATTTTCAAGAAGTTATGTGCTTATTAGAAGTTAATTCTCACTTGCATCTGGGAAGGGGAATATCGTGTTGAAACCGGCACTCCTGAAAGTTCTCCATAAAGTTCTAGAAGGTGTGTGAAGTCTTCCAATCCGGACTTGGACGTGGTGAACTATTCCAACCACATTTAGTTACCAAGTAGGCTGCTGTGTCGCGACGCATTTCCGTCGCTGATTTGTTATCTAGTTGCATTATTGATCGGAGGAATTTTGTTTTATTTTCTTCAGATGTCTTGCTGGGTACAGCGATAAAGGGGGCGGTCGATTCCTGGCCTGTGTATACCTTTCAATGAAACCAACTCACTATGAACTGATTTTAATTGTGAGAACCCTATTAGCTTTGAAATAGCTCACGTGTCGTGTCTACGTCCGTTATCTGATATCTGTATCCGCGTGCAACTGGTACGGCGAGGGATACCTAGTTTGTATCCGTTAACCTTTGAAAACAAATCTTGTTCAGCAATAATACAATTCGCTATTTATTAAACTTATGTGCGTATTAGAGGTTAGTTAAAACGGTTATACAGAAACAAATCTTGCCATGTCCTTGTCCCATGCAACTGGGTCAGTATAATCGGTAATAGTAAACAAATCGTGAGTACCTGTTTACATTTAAAATAGTGGTGTCATAGATTACCCCGACAGCATCCAAAATATTTAATCATCACGGAAAATTCGGAGGGAATCTAGGTTTTCTGGATAGGTTCTGCTAAAAATAACCTCGGTCGTCACTCAAATTTAAACACAATACAGCGTCAATACAATACTCTGACAAAAAAATGTCATTTTTGGTACAGAAATTTATTCTTTAGGTCTATAGTCTCCAGTTATTCTGAGACATAAATTTAATTAAATCCATCGTCTGCAGTAGTTAAAAAAAATATGTTTCTTTTATATTTCAAATTGAATTCATTTTTAGAACAATAGCAAGCAATGCAAAATCTTATTAAGGATACCGTCATAATTTATAATTAAGACTACATTTTACTTTTGGTTATATACTTTTTCGTATAAATATTTTCCCCAATGGTAAGTCCTATTAATTATCTTAAATAAATAAATAAAATGTTTTAGCATCCGAGACGATATAAGTTAAAATTAAGGCCACACGTTGTTCAACGACATTACGATTTTATTAAATATATCATGCGTTTTTTTATATATATATTATATATTGTTTGCTATTTATGATATTTCACAAAGACTTCCATTTATACTTACCTATTTCAGGACCTTCTGGGTGAAATATTCTTCTTAAAAAGCTTATTAGCTTTTAATAAGTTTATTAGCTCTAAAAATTAACACATTTTGTTTCTAATCTCTTCTCAAATTGTAGTGTATGTCAGTACCAATTTTCGTCAAAATCGGTTCAGCGATTAAGGCGTGAAAGCGTAAAATATAGGCAGTTACTTTCGCATTGATATATTAGTAAAAATATCAATGACTAGGCTCCCCCCGCGGCTTCGTCTATGTTGTGTGTTACTAAAAAGTAGGCTATGTGTTAGTGAGGATCACAGTCTATCACGGTGCCAAATTTCATTAAGATCCATTCAGTAATTTTTGCATGAAGGAGTAACAAACAAACTCTGTCCTCACAAACTTTCGCATGTATAATATAGTAGTATTACTATCCCGTTCCATAAAATCACTAGTGATTGTGCAATAACAAATATTATTTAGACCTATTAGGCGAAATAAACTGATATACCGATAGTCACTAACTTCGGCAAAGTAACTTTGCCTTAAAACCTAAAGTACCTACTTGTGTTGTGTGATATGATGTTTATTGTTAATATGTTTATATTATGTTATTTATGTAATACTAGGGTCCGCCCGCGGCTTCGTTCGTGTCATGTTCATAATTTCATTCCGGTCCGTTCATATAAATATTCCTATACACCAAAATTTGCATTGTAAAATAGTATCCGATTTAATTAAATTTATGGTTCCAAATTTTGGGTAGATATATGCTGTCGCGGACATTTATATAGAACTACTAGAGGCAAATAATTGTGTGCTTCGATTCAAATCGCACAAAATGTCAACGACAAACGAAAATGACAACCACAAATACTTCTTCAAATAATACGTAGCTATACATCGCTGTCTACTTCGCATGACGCAGTGGCGTGCGGCGCACCCAGCGTGTAATGTAAATAGTTTTTTTAGTCGCATAAATCAAGCCCAAATAATTACGTGAAGGAGTTCAAATTAGCATAATACACCGGGTTTTAATTTCAGCTATGAACACAACCTATTTGTCGAGCAGATTCATGCATTTGTTTGTACACAAAGTACGACGAATACTTATAGTCTAGATGAGGGGTTGACAACCTTTTTTTATGTGAGGACCACAAATACTGATGCGGGCCACATTTTTTGTATCGACGTCGTTCACCTCCTAACACCCACGGGCCTTACCATAATCTCTTAGCGAAGTATTATGGTCATTCATACAGGGTAACCCATAACTGTCCTACTAAGGGTCACGGGTCTACTCGAAAGACCAATGTTCAAACCGTTTGATGATAGGTTGTCTTGTATAAAAATAACGTCTTTTCTGTTATGATTCACGTCATGCCACGCCGAAATTATATTTTCTGTAGGAAAATATGGCGTTTGTTTTTCCACAATTAATGTAATTCCCATACATTTTTGAACTAATGTTTGGCGTGAACGATAACAGAAAAGACGGTCTCAAGGCACGGTCAGCAACAGATATGGTTCTGTATACTCAGTGCAAAGTCACTCTGGAATGTTTAATAACAAACCGTTACCTAGCACTGTGACAAACAGGAGAATAAAACTTTTTATTGTTTTATCTGTACTTCTTTTGTACCATTACATTTTTAAAAAAACTTTTATTTGTAAATCATGCTAGGTATTTGCATGGTGACAAATGCATAAAGTGTATTAAAACGAAAATCAATAAATTATAAAAATATAAAACAAAATACTTCAATAAGTTGAAAGGTTGTAAACTCCTTCATAAAATTAAGGATG
>DWJZ01005535.1:0-13948 GCA_018249125.1 Asbolis capucinus | reverse complement strand
GATTAGAAAGAAATTTGCAACTTAAAAAGTCGTGAGTTTTTGTATTATCCTACAATGGACACAAAACAATAAAAATATGTCCATCATGATTATCATTTATATTGACAGGCTGGTTGGTGTAGTGGTTACTGAACCTGACTGCTACACCGAAGGTCATGGAATTCTCACCCAGGTCAAACTTTTTATTGATGAGCAGGAATGTTTGTCCTGTGTGTCTGGGTGTAAACTATAAGTATGTATTCAAAAACATATATGTATGTTTATCAGTTGTCTAATGACCACAGTACAAGCTAACGCTTAGTTTGGGGTCAGATGGCCATATGTGAGATGTCCCGAGATATTTATTATTTATTGCCTAAAGTTGCATGATAATAAAAATATTATGTTATAATTGTCATGATAGAAATATGTGGGCTAAATTTAAGGTATGCATTTTGGATCATATTTTTGAGATATTAAATATTAATATCTGTTTGTTCCAAAGTTTCGCCAACAAGCTATGTGAAAACCTGTTTACTAAATCTAATATTAAAATATATAAATCCACTGGTTGATGCTGTGCATATTCTCATAGATTTTAAGTAACTATTTTCCTAAGATGTTGTTTCAATGGTAAATTATTCAGATTTGTTAAGATTTTCATATAAAAAACATACTTCTAACATTACCCAAGCTGGGATAATTTGATGGGAGAGTAAAGCACAGGATATGCTTTTGGACCATGTGGATCAGTGAACTGAAGAAAGAAGTGGATACTGGTGAAGACTCAACTTTAGGAAAGGTCCATATCCAGCAATAGACATTCAAAGGCTGATGGATGGTTCGATACTACTGTTTCAAGTCTAAATTAAATGCTTAGGGCCTTCCATCAATAATACAAATAGATGTCAAGTCAGCAACAAAAATGCGACTACACATTGATTTTTAATATGGGCAGGTGTATCGTCAGATTGTTTCAAACTGCAAATACATAAACAATTTGTAATCAGCCTGAACATAGTGTTTCTTAAACTGTTTCTTAGTTTACTTCAACTAACATGTAGTGTATATTCATGCAGAGTATGTTATGTTGGTTGTGGAGCAGCACCTGGCACAAGAACTTGATCTAGGCTTAAGATCACACTCGGACATATCTTTCATCATCATGTTGCAGAAATTAATATACAATAATATAAATTTGTATAGTTGTATATAACACATTATATTTTTTATGTATTTCAGGTGACCAAAGTTCGGCCAAATGATCAAGATGCCAAGATGAAGTTCACTGAATGTAGTAAGATTGTAAAAAAGATTGCCTTTGAAAAAGCCATATCAGTTGACAAGAAGGAGGTTAATATAGCAGATTCCATCAATTTGGATTCCATGAGTAAGTTGTTTTTCACCATCACTATGAAAATTTGTTTATAGAAAAATTATTTTAAAATTAAAAATGGTTTAATGTGATCATGTAGAAAGAACTGCTTTTATCTCAAACCCTATTAATATTATAATGTTATGAAAGTAACTGTCTGTGTGTTATGTCTTTTATACTTTCACACCACTGAACTGGTTTTGGAGATATTTGTTAGAGTATAATTAAGGAAAATTATTTATATAAATAAATGTGCTTTGCATTTGGTATTACAATATGTATATATTCTGTACTTAACAATGTCGTTTTAAACATTTCACGTGTCCCTGAAACAGCTGGTGACTTCTTTATACAATGTAATTATTGTCTAAAGCCTAAGTAGTAAACATACTTTTACAGCTATCGAGGATTTCTACAAGGGTCCCGCTCTAGAAGATGGGAAGGTGACACTCAAATTTATCCAAGAATTGATGGATTTCTACAAACAAGAAAAAAGACTACACAAAAAATATGCTTACAAGGTAAAGACTCAGTTTGTTTAATGTATGTAGAGTGAGTGATATTTGAAACAAATATCTAATCAACTGACCTCATCAGGACCCAGTAGTTTAACATAATACACCATTATGTGTTAAGTATGATTCTCATCCTTTGTATAGAGAAATGAGCAGCCAGCATACCTTTGAACAAGTTTTTTAAAGGTTAACAGGTTATAAAGTCCAGTGTGAAGTTAGGGTTGCATTAGCAAAAGTTTATGTATGATTTAATATTTTTGTTCTACTGGTATAACTATATTGTCAAAAATAAAATGAGTTTTTAGTAGAACAAAATGCCCAGATGGTGAACACTCCCCAAAGAATTTGCTTATAGTTTGCTTACATTTTTTCTGGTTTGAAGTTGCACTGAGTTTTTAGGCATTATTTTCTGTAGAGAGGTGGTAGATGAATAATGAATGTATTGTATTCAAGATATAAGACCTTGTATGTAAAATTTTAAGCAAAACCACAACCGAGAGTGCATATAAATTATCATTATTATTATTATTATCTTATGTGATTAATAATATTAAAAAAATATATATATTGTTTTCTAATCACTATTTAATAAGGAAATATTAAAATATACATTTAAATGGTTTAAGTTAAATTTTTGTTAATTCCAGATTCTTATAGATGTAAAGTCATATCTACAACAACAACCATCGTTAGTTGATATTAAGGTAATGTTCCATATATTTTATCATGTACCATTAGCCTCCTACTGAGTTTGTAGTGAGGGGGTCTAGAGCTGGCTTCTTCAGGCCATTGACTACTGCGCACCAGTATCTTCTCATACTGGAGGAGGCCTAGAGTATACTCCAACGCGCTGCTCCAATCTGGATTAATAGATGCATGGGAGCGCTCATGGATTTTGTTTTCATACTCATGAAAGTCATACTCCTGAAACTTTAGACACCATCTGTTATTTTAAAAGTGTGTTTAGTACTTTACTACTACACTTGAACTATTAAATGTCATTTTTTTTGGGTTCTTAAATAGTCGTAGTTCACCCTTGGACATGGAGCTGTTGTGTGATGCTCAATATTTCAAACATCACATCCGCATACCAATCGTTAAAGATGAAATTCATCTTTAGCATTGAATCTGCACAAATTTTGTAGTAAGTAGTAATTAAACTACATACGGCGGAATGTCTTTGGATCCACTAACTTTATGGAATATTCATGGTTTCAATGGTTTCCAGGTCCCAGACGACCAGAAGTTCACTGTGTGTGGTGACATCCACGGCCAGTTCTACGACCTGATGCATATCTTCGAGCTGAATGGCTTGCCTTCTAAAGAGAACCCCTACTTGTTCAATGGAGACTTTGTGGACCGAGGGTCTTTCAGTGTGGAGTGTATTTTCACACTGTTTAGCTTTAAGCTACTTTACCCAGATCATTTCTTCATGTCTAGAGGTGAGCAAACATTGCAATATATATAATGACGCGGGTCCCTATGTGAGGCACTCACATGTGAGGGGTACGGGCCATAGTCCACCACACTGGCCAATTGTGGATTGCTCGACTTCACACAAATTCTAGAATATGGAGTGCAGGTTTCGTCACGATATTTTCCTTCTCTATAGCAAGTGATAATCAACTTCTGATACATATGTATGATTTGTAAATAAAAGACGCATGCCGCAGAATTTGAATCCAGGACTTCTCGTTAGAGAGAGCAACGATCAAACCGTTAGACTATGACTGCTATAGTTAATGATATCATATACACTAATTGTTAGTAATATATGGAAATTGTCATTAAAAATGTGAGATAAAGTGGTCTACATCAAAATAAGAGATATTTATGTAATCTCTAAATACTAAAGATACAGTTGTTTATTGAAAATACGACATTACCGCGAAGCCGGTCTGGCCACTACAACCTTATTGCTTGAATGATTGAATTGAGAGCCAGTCGTTAGGTGGCCTACAGCACACTGGTGACGTCTTGGGGAAACTCTTACGAGTTCCTCTAAAGGGTTATGCCCCTTTTTGCTTTGTCGATATAAAAAGTAATTTAGAATCAAAAAAAAATGAGGAAAGTAGCACTCGATCCAACATCACACACAAATCTTAGTCACTCAATTCACTCCGTTTCAGGGAACCATGAAACTCTGGACATGAACCGAATGTACGGATTCCATGGTGAAGTGACGTCTAAGTACACCTCTCAGATGGCAGAACTGTTCACCGAGGTGTATAACTGGCTGCCGCTGGCACACTGCATCAACAAAAAAGTCCTGGTGATGCACGGGGGCCTGTTCTCCAAAGATGACGTCACACTCGATGACATCAGAACGGTGGATAGGAACAAGCAACCGCCTGAGGACGGTAAGCAAGCGAGCCGCTGCCGTCGCTGCGCCCCGAGAGTGGTTCGCGAGACTAAATGTTATTAATGCCGTCTCGTGGACATCATTGCTTGCAGGTATAATGTGCGAGCTGCTGTGGTCGGACCCGCAGCCGATGGCGGGGCGCTCGCCGTCCAAGCGCGGCGTGGGCTGCCAGTTCGGGCCCAACGTGACCGCCGACTTCCTGCAGCGGAACGGGCTCGATTACATCATCCGCAGCCACGAGGTCAAGAACGACGGCTACGAGGTCGCGCATGACGGGAAGTGCATCACCGTCTTCTCCGCGCCCAACTACTGGTACGTGGCCGTTTGTGTGCGAGCGTGTGCGTCTGAATGTTTGTGTGTATTTGAATGTAAGTATGTGTGTGCGAGTTAACTTGGCGCGTACGCGACTGTACATGGAAGATATTTGGGAGAAACTATAACTGGATTTATAGTTAGCAATAGAAACAATGAATATTACAATTTTTGTTTTTGTCTGTAGATCTGTACCTCCGTGCATGCTGATTCGCAGAACGACTGATCCGATTTAATGTGGCTTATTTTATTAGACTCCGATTAATTGAGCAACATGAATAAAAGTCTTGTTTAACTGACACAAGCTACTATTTCTAAACTAGGTTCCCCGCCACCGATCCCTTCAACGTCCCCGCCCCTCTTCACCCCTTCTTCCTCAGGTCAATTCCTCAAGTTCTATTCTAGTGCCATGTCTCATCAAAATCGGTTCAGTTAGACAAAGAATAAAAGACAGAGTTACATATATACTATTGTTAAGGATTACAATAGGATACATATATAATATTTTTGTTTCAGTGACACTATGGGTAATCTAGGTGCCTTTATCACTATGAAAGGGAAGGATCTCGTCCCCAAATATACTACCTACAAAGCTGTGGTAAGTTGCTACAACTATATTAATAATGAAATTGTAACGGGATCAACAGGTTAATATTGGTATGGCCACTCAATGGCAAACCAATGGACCAATTTAGATGAAATTTAGCATGTTTGTGGCTTGTGTACAGACAATGGTTTACGGAAAATATATTTTTTTCCCGAGGGATAATAGGTTAAAATCAGTATGGCTACTCTAAAACCCCCCGACAACTCCTGTTTCGAAGTGAAGCGTGAGCAATTTCTAGTTACATATCTATTGTATTGTACAAAAGTATATCGAACCAGAGTTCTGTTTTCCACCAGATCCAGTATTTTTGTGATATGTGTACGTTTGTACTACTGAGTTGTTCTAGTGAATAGGTTTTTATTAATTTGCTGATGAATAAAAGATGCTTCCAGGAAAATTTACTCTCGAAATTACCCTCGAATCGAATTATAGACGTGCCTTGATCCCCAAACGTGCACATTACGAAATAAGTTGAACACTCCATACAGTAAATAAGAACTCGTTATTATCCTCGTGAGTTCTCAAGTCAGTAATGCAGCGGACCCGCGGTAGTCGGACACACGTTGAGGGAAAGATCCTAAACCCTCGACAATAACAGTTCTAGGTACTCCGACCGTGTCAGCAAATACACATTTATTTGTACTCATGATATTCAATGTCCATTGAACTTTCAATATGAACTACATACATATGTATGTTATATAATTATAATATCTCCTCGGCCTTCACTCGTCCATTGTAGGACATGTTATAGAAAAAAAACTCAGTGGACGCTAAATAGAATGTTCGTAGTTGTAGCAAGTTATCAGTGCCAGTAATATGCGTAATGTTCCAGCCGCACCCGGACGTGAAGCCGATGGCGTACGCAAATTCATTCCTCACCATGATGTGCCAATGATGACAGAGACCAGTCGTCACCAGCTCATCATTTTACACTTATCATCTGGCCCTGGATTTTTTAACTGGAACGGGTACTCCTCATCATTAACCATCCCACTGCTGGGCTCGGGTTTCCTCTCATATTGTGTTTAGGCCATAGTCCACTGATTGATAGACTCCAGACACCTTCGAGAACATTATGGGGAACTCTGATGCTACTTGCCTTCACCGAAGCAAGTGATAATTAATTTATGATACGTTTTATAATTAGACATGGGATTAGAATTGTAACAGTATGCCTGTCCGGCATCTGGAAGGCACCAGATTGTCACTGCTATGTCCAAGGTGACCTGCTTAGATGGATCATGGTACGACAATAAAACCATGTCATCTTATTTAATATATCCAATAATAGTGAGAACCTGTTACAACTAAGTTTCTGTTAGAAACCTGTGCTATTGTAGTAAGATTAGTGTATGCGAGTATTGTGAATACTTTGATAAGGGGATCTAGTGAAGCCATACATATAGGAGGGATGGAGGAGAAGCACACAGTACTTGAGAAACATATATCTATCTCACTCTGTTCTAATTGTAATAGAGAGAAAGGCATCTTGATTTTAACTGTTGTTTTCCAATATAATTGCATAAAAATATTGTAATTATAATTTACTAATAAAATTAATTTAATTGTCCAATCATATGTTTATCACCTGCCTGTCGCCTTGCTGTTGGAGTTGTTGGACCATAGCACAGCTTAAGTAGCACCCCAAATCGTTTCTCATGGTTATAGTAAGACACCTGTGTCAGGCATGAATAAATCATAGATAAATGCAAAATTCATCCATTCATCCGGCAGATGAAATCCATCATAACCTAGGCCCGTGCTGGGAATAATTGACAGTAACAAATTGCACTATAATCACAAGTAAATGGACATGTGAGCTCATTAATTCTCCTTCCATTGTTCTATTAGGAATATCTCCAGCAATACACGATCCCTCGGAACCCCTTGTGAAAGACTTGGTGTGTTGTTGTCCAACATGTGAACACTTAGATTTGATGGACTTTCCTTGATGGATTTCCCATAATATCCGACATATCCATTCTGGATAAAGATTAAATATTCTAATAATCGCTACAAATGGTATATTCCATTACACAGAAGCTACACCATTGAAGAAATTATTATTTTTTTAACTTTGGTACATAATATTTATATGCCACCTAGTTTGTTGGCATGAGTGGTTCATGTTTTAAAAATATATGATTATAAATTTTGCAGAGTGTGACAGAATGAGATAGATATATACTACTCTCGTATTATTAACAGCCATCTCATCTCTGTCTATTTGTCAAGTGGTTGTACTCCGAGACGTCAGTTGTAAAATAATGAGTGCTTTAGGTGGTTTTACTTTGGTTGAACAATATTCAAAAATGTATGAATACACTTCACTTCGCAATAAACGTATCCAAGTATGGCAAGTAAAACTTGGTAGGGTGATTATACTTATAATATTATATACTTCAAATAGAAAAAAGAATTATGCTTTTATATGCATGTTATTAAATAAAAAAGATCTGCATTTAAGGGAACTCCATATTTAATCATTTAATTGCGGCAATAACGCCCTGTCCCAGTGTTTGATTTTATGCCCAAGTACCTACCAAGATTTATTCAGCCTTTCCCACACTGATTAATGAATTTTGTTTTAATTCTAGCAATACTGGCCACTTTCATTAACATATTCCCAGTTTGACATTTCTGTTGGAGCCCAGTCGAAATGTATTTTAAATTTGTTTATGGAATTGCATTTTATTAGTGGATGAGTGCGTTTGAGGTTTAAACCGCCTCTTTGTTGTGATTTGTTATCGAAATGTAATGAGTATGGGAGTTGATTCAATAGCCCTGTCTTATGTCAAACAATCATGGCTGAATTGCTGCACGTCATTTTGACAGATCGATTTAAAATGAAATTGTACTCTGATTTATTTTTTAACTAACATAAAATAAATGAAAATAACTTTTATTTAGGTTTCATTGTAATAAAAACTGTCATCCCCCTGTTTATTTTGTTAAATTATTAACGGAAGAACAAAATATTTATTGCAACATGTTAGCAATATTGCTGCTTTAAAATGTTTCCATGGTCGTTCATCAGAAGGCTGTCGCTCAACTGTTCACTGAGATTTGCTCAATGGTTTTTGACAAGGCTCTTAGGCTATGTTACGTTGACAATATGAATTTATATAAATCCCACAACTCAAATATCCTGTCCAAAAATACCGTGATGGATTCAAAAATAATAAATTTTAAATGTAGTGTTAAAATTAAAAGCGAAGTCCTAGTTTAGACAGCCATCAAAATTCCTTTCTTCCTTTATATAAAAATTTATAACATTGAACCTGGAGCCAACGTCAATAATTGTACGTCATTGTCATTAGTCATTGCCAATGTCATTATTATGATTGCGAATGTTGTTAATACCTCCATACTAATTGTATTGCGATAGTCTGCCCTGCGTCGTTTAAGTCAAATTATTATAACCTTAGTGTAAAGAGCCATGTCGGTAGGTGGTTCTGTTTGAGAGCGGAGTACTAATATTTATGAGTTTCATCTTATCATAAAAATACAACACTATTTGGGCATTACACCGGTAGGGAAGAAGCAGTTGATGTTATATAAATTCTCTGATAAAGGCTGGCTAGTGGGTTAAGACACGCGGGAATGAAAAAACTAATTGACAGCATGAAATATAGCATTAGATATTAATTATATTGATAAAATTAATGATAAATACGATACTAGGACAATCTTATAAAAATCAAATATTTAAAGTAGAAATAATATCTAAAGGTTGTAGTCTTATGCAGTGTGCAAATTCAAAAACTAACCTATATGTACTGAAAATTGAAGTCACAAATATCTAAATTTGTTTTGGTAAGGGTTATTATTACATTCACATCGACTTGACAGACATGTCGCCGTGTGCAGAAACCTAGTATATAAATTGTGCACGACTCACTGGCCAGTTATGTCTGTTCCACATTTAGTTCCATAACAGTCTGCTAGTAATATGTGTTTCAGCGGGAACACTAGTATACAGTGAAATTTATACTTTACAAAAGTGAGTTTCACTTCGTAAGAAGAATGTGAGATGAATTGACAATATACATACGAGAAGTGTGTGGAGAAACTTTGGTTGGAATAAAAATATTTTATAACTACCGATTATCTATTTTATTGCGTGTTCTACGATGAACTTGTATCTTCGATTTTATTTCAAATTGAAATGAATCGTATTTTGTAAGATGTATTGTAAAATTTAGTACTAGCAACACTCGAGGTGCAGTTATAAAGACGCCGATTGTAATTTATGTGTTAATAATAGACTTAATGCAATAATATCCTTTACGGAGGGAGTTATTAAAGAGAACATTTTGTAAGGATTGTTATTTTGTTGTTTTTAAACATTAATAATACAATGTGAAGGAATTATTTGTAAGAGCGAATTGTGTTTATTTTAAAAGCAGAATAAAATATTATTTATTTGATGCTTGAAATGTTTTTTTATTCGTTAGATTGACGCAACGCCGTTTATGAGAAGATCAATCTTCTTTTTTGAGACTAAACACGTTGCTCCATTACGATCACAACGTGACATCTCTTAGACATGGTTTTTGAGGGAATTCTATTTAAAACTAACAGCAAGTCAGTCGTTATTACATACTAGTTAAACACTAATAATATAATAAAATATCTCACAAAAATCTTGTCGTGGCCCAGAAGAGAAAGTCATCCAAAACAACTATACTTAACACTTTTGCATTTCGTCAATTCAACAAAAGTGTTGTCATGATGGTCAGATGTATTTGTGGCAATAATATCGGCCTCCTTATAAACGCACCCTAATGGTATTTATTATTGAAATAAGTTGCCAGCGTCTGTCATCACCACTACAAGTATTTACACTGAATGTGGGACAATTTTTTTGTCAACGAAGAAATTAGTTTAATAACATAAAGCGGAAATAAATTAAGTTGTATTGTTTCGTTTTTATACAAATAAATATTTTGTGTTCTTTTATTTTGTTTTTCAATTTACATCACTGAATGATGATAGATTTTTTTGTGTTTTTAATTGTAAGTATATTGTTTTAAATTTTAAGAATATATCGAACAACTTCAAATCGTTTTTAAATTTATTTCTTTGCGTAGAATGATTGTGTAGGTCCTTTGAAATCCTTGTAGAACCACGAATATAAAGGTAGGAGTATATTAAAAAATGCAATTTAATTACTACTTAAAGCAAATCATTAAAACTACACAAAAGATGGAATCGGGATGTGTCGATGTGGTCACGAGGGCACGAGGTGGGTGATGATCTTGAGGAGGGTCTTCCTGTCGAGGTGGCAGCGCGGGTACTGCTGCCGGCAGTCGCTCGTGCGCGCGGCTGAAGCGGCTTCCAGCAGGGCCGTGCCGTCCAGCATGCGCCGGACCAGAGAGTTACTGCACGGTATATCTCATATTAAACATAGGATACACACGACTACATCCAACCAAATTATATACTGAACTAGTTTGTACCCGCATCATGTCTTGATAAAAAGTAGACTAAGTTCTCCCAAATTATAATCTATGTGTGCCAAGTTTCATTTTAATCCATCAACGGGTAGCGCGTCAACGAAACCCAACTCTGGCATTGATAATATTAGGATGATAATCAAGTTTCTTGCATGAAGACATCTTTAGATATTAATATAAGCTGGCGAACGATCAGAACGTCATTTGATGTAACCCAAATAGTAGGTATTTCTAATGAGATGCCGGCCAGGAAACAAGTGACAGACCCTCCGAGCGCCGGGATTTGGGAGATAAGAAAGACACGGCAAAGTTTGATTAAGGAACCCTCGAAACAATAGTGATATACGCACTGCGTCAGAGTAGTCAACATGGAGTCGAACTCCGACGCGTTGCCAGCGATGACGTTCTCGCTGGCGAGCTGGACGTACGAGCAGGCGACGCGTTGCAGACAGGCGGCCGAGTCCACGTCGTACCGGCCTAGGGTCTCGTCCAGCCTGCTCAGCACCTCCGAGAACTGACCCAGCTGGTCGTCCACACCTAAGTTACAAATAAATAGTGTATTTGACAATATTCTTCTTTAAATTGACAGACTATTGATGCTTACAGACAAGATATTTCTCTCAAGGCAAGGTTAGTAACAAAACTTACAAAAACATTAAAAAAAATAAACCGATTACTCGAAAGTGGTCGAGCACTAATTTATTGAAAGTAAAAAAATCTTACTTCTCCCATAGCCGCCATAGCTGTAGGAGAGGGCGTGTATTATCTTGGGCAGGATGATGACTGCGCCGAAGCCGATGATGGAGCCCAGCAGGACGCCGCCCAAGTCTATCTTCACTGGACCGTAGAGTCCGGGCGCTGATGCTCCGTACGGACCCTTCATTCAAATTAAAACAAATGTCACTGGACACTCACATTCGATCATCTAAGCCCAAACTAAACGTTAGCTAGTGTTATGGTGATCAGACAACCGAAATATATATACATATACAGATCTATATATATAAACATTGAAATATATCGGTAAGTACTTAAATATATACTTTTATTACAAGCAGACAGCAAACACTCTTGTTCAACGTCTAGGTGCGACTCGAACCCACGACCTTCGGCTTAGCAATTGAATTCACCAATCACCAGAGCAACAGGCAAGTCCAGCGTACATGCATGAATGTTACTGCATTTTCTTTTCCTTCCAATCCACTTATAAGGAACTTGTAAAGACAAACTCGATCGTCTTTTGTTTGGTTCAAGCAGCACACGAGCAGGCGGTCACCTGATGGTGAGCAACGAATATGGATAATAGTAACAAATGCAATAAATAATAATAAGATTATATTTAGTAACCTGACTCCCCGTCGTTCCGTAAGAGGAGATGCCGAACCTCTGCGTCCTCTCCGGCTGGCTGTCGAGCTCGTCCCTGGTCTTGTCGCTCCTGGCGGACGGCTGGGCCAGCTGGTCCTCCGTGCGGTAACCGCTGCTGGGGAGAAAGCCCCTGGAATGAACAAAATATATGTACAATTTAATACGCATATACGTGGTGCAATTCCTAGGTGCCGTGTAGTCGTCTTACGGTATAACATTAACAGATGATTTTGCTATTAAAGAATATTTTTGGCCTGTTTCATCGTCTACACCCACCGGCCAGACTGCTGTGAAGGATTTAGAGCCTAACTATGGTTACCTTGAGAACTACACGCAGAGTTCTCAGCAGTGCAGGTTTTCTTTCGATGTTATTCTTAATCGAAAGAAGTGTCAATTTGTAACACCTATACACATGATTATGTTGGTAAATAAGACGCGCGCAACATTTGAACTTCGGCCCGCCGCAGGCAACAACGACCAATCTGTTGTATATGCTTTTAGCACATATTTAGGTGTAAAGGCCATTAATGGCTTCAATCCCCTAAATGCCTACTGGGCACAGCTCTTCATTTTCATTCAGATTTTTTACGATGCCTGAAGGCCTCCGATATGGCTTAACGTTACAACCGGTACTGACGCCTTAACATTCCTTTGTAAGCACCAAACTGCTCATGAAATGTCTTCCACAGGCGGTCGATCACTTTCAATGAGTCTTCTACAAATATTTAGCACCAAATGCACTCACCCATCTTTAGTATAATCTCCTCCCGCGAACGCGACGCACACCAACAGCAGTCCTAGCCGCTCCATGTTCCCTGCGGCCCTGGCGCCACTCGCACTGGTTGCTCCGCGACCAGCCACCACTATTATAGGTCTCGTTCCGTCCGTTGCGTTGGAACAATCGTATGGGGAAACCGTTGTGAGTGATCTTCGTGTTGCGCAACACAGGTGGCGCCACGCGACGGTAGCTGCACGACTTGATGGTATCGGAGCAGGAACTAACGACTGCGACCGGATGGAGGTGAACACTCTTACCTTTAAATACTGTCACATTTTACACATTCCAAGTTTTGAGCAAATAATTAAAACCTTTCATCCCTTACGTCAACCATTATTTTGAGAAAAGGCATTTTTCTCATGTTTTTCCTCAAGTTCTATTCTACATCTCTACCGAGTTTCATCAAAATCGATTTATTTCGCGTTTATAATTTTAGTAAAAATAGAATAAGGCCGTCAATTGTAGCTGTGAACTGCCGAATGGTATCTTGAATCACTCCTCAGTACAGCATCTTTATGGAAATTCGGCACTAAAGAGCTATTTAAGAAAACAGTAAACGTTATGTAACAAACGAATTATCGAAGCAGCCATTCTTAAAACATTACATTTCGGGTGCCCATCCTGATGTTAAAATGCAAAATGTTTGTATCAGACGAACATAGAAAAAAATAAAAAACAGTCACGTTCCATACAAAATGAATTATCAGCTACAATTTAAGTGGAAAAACATTATTTATATTGAGTTTATATATTATCTATCTATCTATATTGTCAATTGGAACAACAGAATATGTTTCGTTAAAAAATTAGACACGCTTAGGTACGTTTATGTCATAAGGAGCCAACGACCAGACGCTCACCTGACGGTAAGTGGTCACCGCCGACGAAAAGATATTACTCAGCTGATTTCTTGCGCCTCTCACGATACTCTGGTATGTCACCATGGGATTGAAGTTGGTCTAAAACTTTAACAGCTTACAAACATTTTTTTTTTTTGAGAATTACCTATTCAAAGTTTTGCGAATCTTTTAGAATAAAATATAAGACACTTCCGTGAAGGTCTGACGAACTACATCCCATGAATATGTGCTCATTTGCACTCTGTGACTGAAATATAATACTGTCGCGTAGATTCAACTATTAACGAATTTCGACGCAAGCTGTCAGAGCTACGTGGCTCTGTGGGAAATGGT
>DWJZ01005534.1:0-13950 GCA_018249125.1 Asbolis capucinus | reverse complement strand
CCATTGAATAGATATTTATGTTTAAATACATTCACATTCAGCTCACTTATGCATCTTAATTTTTTGTTTGTGTGTAGGTTGCAGATAAAAAAGTACGCAGAAACCCCGAACTGCCAGTACCAGAAATGAACGAGGATAGACGTAAGGAACTTGCAGCGAGATCTATTTATGCCAAAGGTTTCCCGAAAAACTCTACCCTAGATGAGTTGCTGAAGTTCTTCAAAAACTTTGAAGTAGTTGAAAATGTGGTAATGCGACGATATTTAGATACACGCACAAAGTCACGCCTGTTCAAAGGATCAGTATTTGCAACATTTAAAACCAGGGAGCAGGTAAATTACTTTTAAAGTTCTTGTTAGATTTATGGTAATTAATATTTAATGTTCTATATTTCTGAGTTCAAAATAAATACATAATACCAAATTTTTGTGGTATAATAATATCAATATATATAAAATTTAATTATAATTGCTAAGTCTAGGTCTATAACAAGATAAAAAGCCCTCAAGAAAGGAAATTAGTTACTATAATAAAACTTAGTACATTTTTCCTGTACCTCAAATATTTTTTCGAAACTTTGATGAGAGGGCACTCTAATTTTGGGATAGAGCACGTAACTATTGTATTTGGAATATATTCTGTCTTGCTGAACGTGCATCACGTGAAAACCCGCAGACAGATCTCTAAGAAATGTTGTAAGGTTATTACTTATATCCCTAAATAATAGGATATTTTTTATTTTGAATGATTCCTGGGCTTCCTTGGAATAGGAGAAGAAAATTTGTATGGGAATTTTCTTAAATATCAACCTATTTGCTTGAAATTTGTAATAAACATTCCTTATTTAAATTATTGAAATACGTGTTCTCAATGTTTTGATATTTTGTAATAAATAGACAAAAAGGCAAAATAATGTGAATATTTTGAAATTTTCGATACAAGCCCCTGAGTGTTACGTGTAAGTTTAGCTTGAATTTGAAATTGACTTATCCTTGACACAATACCTTCAATATGAATTCAGTGTTTCTCTAATTTCATGTTGTAAAGGGGAGTGAAAGTACTAAAATACCTCTTAATATGTGTAGATTTATTTTTGGAATGACTTTAAATCTCGAGAAATACTTACTATTAGGATACTTTTCATCCCTAATTATACCAGGGTTCCCTTGAGATATGGGAGGATGAAAGTTTGCATAGGATTTTAGGTCTACTGAAAATAAAAAAACAATGCATGCATGTAAGCAAAGCTGCGGGTACATGCTAGTTAATAATATTTGAGGGTTTCTTGTAAGTAAATCATTGGTTACTAATGATTTAATGTAAGTGCATATATTTTGTTTTCAGGCTGCAAAATTCATAGAATCTAAGGATTCCATACGTTACAATGACACAAATCTTCAGATCATGTGGCAAGACGAGTATGGAGTGCTGAAACGAGAAGAGAGGAACAACAGATCTAAGAAGAAGGAAAAGAAAATGAATAAACCACCAGTGGTAAGAGTTTTTTTGTAAATACAGCTACCAAACAAGCCAAATTGATTACACAGTAGTTGCCTATACTTTGCTTTGGTCCAGCTAAAAGCCTTAGATGAGATTCTTTATATACATTGTAAACTCTTTATAATGAAACTCAAAAGACTCAGGATTTTTTATTGTTATAAAGACTTATCTTTATATGGAGTAGATGAACAATATATGGGTTTTAACATAAACCAAGTTGTGCTCACTTCTACTTAATTGGGAGTTTGTCATTGTAAAGGATAACCTTATATTAGTTTACACAGTAGATAAGTTCTTTTTTATTTGCTAAGTAAATGTTAATTTAAGGTAAGCACAATATTGCAATGAAACTGCATTAAAAATTTGATATGCTGGTTCAGGAACAATTGACAAAAATAAATCTTTTTAACCAATGTTTATAGTTTAAATGTTTAAAATAATTTTCGTGCAATGAAATCAGCTTTGACCATGATGTGGATTTAATCCTCTGCGCTTTACACTATCCACTTTTCATTAAAATACTACTTTATATACGTAAAACTTGCACATCAAAATTTTTACATGGTAGAATCTTTTCGTTACAGAGTATAAATCATTATTTTGAACTTGTTTCAGAAGCGAGAGGCCATGACTCTTCCATCAGGGACGGTGTTGTACTTTGAAGATGGTCACGAAAAAATGACACGAGAAGAGATCAAAACTGCATTCTCTGAAATAGGTATGCCCTTTGGTACTTAAAATCTTGGTTATACGAGGCATACAGGTGGCCCAGAGTACTGAACCAAATTAATAATGCCTTATAAACAATAATGTTGTATGTCCCAGCTTGATATAGTGGTTTTACACAGAAATCATGTTGTCTAAAATTTAAGGTCTATGTTAATTATGTATGCTACAAGACTGTTGGAGAGGTTAGTGGCAAACTCAAGTGTCAGAAAATTTCGAGACCATATCATGTACACCTAGGTAATTCTGGACACCTACAACTCTTTAAGTAACCACCAAGCATGTTGTGGTTGCTGGAGATTTGAGCTAGTATATTATTAGACAGAATTATATACACAGTACTTTTGGTGCTACCGTGGACAAATTATATAAGAGGACTGACAAAGTTAAGCAAAAAGTGGTGCGTCGAAATAGGATAAAATCCTGCTGATGTATAATCAGAATTTGCCTAGAATAGACTTAGGCTTGCCATCTATTGAGTTTTTGTCGTTAAAGCAGTTTGAGCTTATCAGTCCTCAATTATATTTCGTCCAGAATGCTGCTGACGCTAATGGGTCTCATTGATCATTTATCATCAGATTGGTTTACTCGTTTGCCTGTGCATTTGTATGAAGAAACAATTTGCGATAATAAGAAGTTCCTATTGTGGAATCTAAGTCCCGGCCTAGCCTCCTGTTTTGTTAATTTAAACTCACAACCCTACTATAATACACATAGTCAAAGTCAAAATGTTTAAGTCAACATTTCTGAAAAAAATATTTTTTTTAATAGAAATTAAAGTAGGTTTAATTTTATTTTGTTTCAGATAAAAAAACCGATGTAGCCTTCGTTGATTTTAAAATTGGTCTCACAAAAGGCTATATTCGCTTCGCTCAGGAAAATGCTGCTGTAAATTTTTTAAAGTTGTTAACTGATGGTAACATAGTAATTGGGAACCATAAAGTTGTTCTGAAACTATTGGAAGGTGATGAGGAAAAGGAGTACTTAGATAAAACTGTTGAGGAAATGTCGAAACGGCGTAAAATCTCGAAGAACTTCAAACAGAAGAATCGGAATAACTTCAAGGGTAAACACATGAAGAGAAGGAGAGAGAATGATAATGAAGAAGCTCCTCCAGCAAAAGTGAAGTGCGATAGTTAGTCTTACTATTAGCAGAAAGCCTATTTAATTATTGTAAACTCTTGGTACTGTGTATTCATACTGCATAAAGTTAATCTAATGAGCAATACCATTAGCCGACCATAGATTAAGTTGTATAATTTTATTATCCTTTCTTTCTCATCATGTAACAAGATGATAAATTACTATAAGAAAAAACATTTAAGAAGTAACTTTGTTGTTTTTTGTCAAAATGAATGTGTCATATATTCATAACAAGTTTATAACTGCCTCTAGGAGAGAATTGTGATTATAACAATTGATTATGATGGTTAACTAATCAATTTGTATTGATTTTATTAAAGATTATCTTTTACAAAATGTATTTTATTATTCTGTACCTACAACTTGTCCTGAGAGAGAATCCTGTGAAATGGACGTCATTTTAAGTTCACCTTGCTAATTATTGATATTCTTTTCGTGAAGTGTCTGGCCAGCTACCATCATTTTGGTCAAATTAAACGCTAAATAAACTTAAATATGTCAGCTGGCGGCTCTTGACCTGTAAAGTATATTGTGTTTAGATATGCATAGCAGCTTGTAGATTATTTTAAAGTAAAAATAGGCTTTATTGGACCTTTTGGATATTTTCAAACGAGATAAAAGGCCAAAAACAGCCAAGTATTTGTTTTACAGACCTCATGAAATATATTTTTAAATTATATAATCTATACTAATAATAAGACTCGGAATAGGGTAAATTTGGTTTTAATCTCTGGGTCTGTTATCGATATAGAGACGAAAGCATTTTTTTTGTTCATTCCTCGAAATTTTGAACATTCCTCGCGTGGTATTTAAAAATACATTTGACCCCCAATGATGGAGGGTGCGTGTGACTAAAGAAACTCAACTCTACTGTCCAGAGTAAAGCTCTAAACAGAAACAACACCATTTATGCGACGTACGCACACGTAAGGTCCCTGACCAGCTGACCAGACTCCACAAGTCTACAGCAGCACAGCCTAACTCGTGATTGTATAAGCGGCCGGTGGCAGTCTTTGGCGGCTAGTTAGCCGATAAATCAAGATGGATCCTAAATAAAATGCTTTATAACCATCGACAACTTCTTGAGTATGAGTAAATAATGACAAATGTCAATTTTCACGATATGTTAAATGTGAATGTCAATTCGATTTGAGGCGGTGTGTTTTCCTAGTAAACCAAGAATAGACTAATATGTGTATTTGTTGACTTGTAA
The DNA here is from genome assembly GCA_018249125.1 of Asbolis capucinus. Lineage (NCBI taxonomy): Eukaryota > Metazoa > Arthropoda > Insecta > Lepidoptera > Hesperiidae > Asbolis > Asbolis capucinus. The sequence continues at coordinate 9,368 of DWJZ01005534.1, read as the reverse complement.
TTGTTGTAAATTTATCAAACAGAATAATTGTCTAAAAGGTTTCTATATAAAGGGAAAATGAAACCTCTCGATGAAAAAGAAGTTAATTCAGAGGCAGGCGAGTCACTGTCGCAAGTGGCGGGAGACGTAATTGGCGATACGGCTTATAGTGAACGTTTTGTGTTAAAAATTCTATTAAAATTGGCAAAATTGGATTTATTGAAGGAGGAAGTACAAGAGAAGACCTTTGAAGACGACTTATGTACACTTTGGGATATGACAGCAGAAAGAGACGTAGTTCTTTTCTTACAGAAACATGAAATTCTGAAACTATTGAATTTTGCACTACCGACTATTGAGGCGCCGCGTATTATTGAGATTCTAGTCGGTATTATAGGCAACATGTGTTGTCAAAAGGAGACTGTAGAAACACTTCTTAAAATGGACACATTTGTCTCATTTTTGATAGAATATATTAAATCTGATGATAGTTTGGTGCTCATCCAAGCCCTACGACTTATTAATTCATGCCTATTCCTTGCATCAGAGGACGATATTGCTGCTTGGACAGATTTATTTATTAAAGTTGGGTATTCAAATGCTTTGTACTTTATTCTAAAAAACTCTTCCAACAAAGATCTCCTTGTAACAGCATTAGAAAACTTCAATACTATTTGTTCATACTGCAATACTGATAAAACAAGAACAAATTTCTTTGGACACTTTGTAACTGTTGATGCCCTTGAATCATTGACTGTAGCATTTACAGAGATTACAATAAAACAGAAAGACTTATGTGACAAGAATGAAATAGAAAGAGTGTTGATAATCAGTTTGCAGATCACTTTAAACTTGGTAGGATTTGATACTAAACTAGACCTTAGTAACGAGAATATGGAAGAAGTTGCATCTATGATTATGACTGTTTTAAACTACTATGAAAGGAAAATAGTTATCCTTAAAGAAGTGGATATGGATTTGGTGGATATAGTGGACTCCACCGTCACTATTGTAAAAATTCTCCAACTGAGTGGTACTTCAGAACCTGATAAATATTTTAACCCAAGCTACAATATGTGGAAGGCGTTAAATACAATGGAAGATAACAAAAACGATTCATCCAAATTTGAAGAAGATGATAAAGATGAAATAAAATCATTTTCATGTAAACTAAGAACTCCATTATGCTCTCTGATTTGTCTTTACCTAGAGAAATGTTCGGATGAAAACCTTGCAAAGTCTATTGAGCTATCAAATAGTGATTTGGATGAGATTTTTATATCAGTGTTGGATGCTGATCTGGTGAGCAGTGTAATGGAAAGAATGTCTTATTATCGAACTAGGATAAAAGATTGTTGATATATATTCTATTATGGTTAGTGACATTATTTTAAAGTGAAAATATAATGTGTTTCACTTCAATGTATTTAATTGTAAATAGTAGTTCCAGATATCAAAATAAAGTCAATTACATGTTTATAATAAAATAATCTAATAAACAGCAATGTATTGGAATCATTTTTTATTAAATTACATTGAGTTTGAAATTTTTTCATGAACAATAAGACTGATTTACACAATTAAAGCTGTTATTAAAGAATTTGAATTGAAGCTAATCAACTTCAATCACATAATTCTATTATGTAATCACATGATTCTCTTTTTCACAACATTTTTAAGGATCGTCACAAATGAAGATATCAATTTTAGTCACTTGCACATCTGTTTCCGTTGTACACTTATATTGGCAAAATTTTGTGTTGATTTAATATCCGGTATGACTCGCAGACAGATGAAAAAGGTGAAACATACTTTCAGCCTATGTCATCTAGATGACTCACATTTACATACATACAACCCTACGAACCAATCGTGTGAAGCGACTTCAATCTGACCCATGAAAATTTTGCTTACAAATTGGGCTGGCTATTATATGCCTCAAATTATTAATTTGACTGGCTTGTTGGTTTAGTTGTTAGTGAACAATTCTGCTACGCCATTGGTCGTGGGTTCGATTCCCACCCAGGATGATGATGAACAGAAATGTTCCTTCTGTTTCTGGGCGAAAAAATACCTTTACAAGTATATGCTTTAAAAATATATAAATTCATATTATGTTTCATCAGTTGTCTGATCACCACAGTACAAGTTAACGCTTTGAGCGAGTTTGATTTAATTATCAAGGAAAAGGACGACAAAATAAAATAAGACCATGTATATAGGATTATATATTTTGTAGACATTATAAAGCAACATTTACATTACCATAAACGAGTTTTACACCGCCAGGGGGCGACTAAAACTATTCGAATGTAACAGTACAGTAACCATCGCATCTCACATAAAAAAACGTACACCACAAATACTGAAAGGGAGAATAGAGATTAATTAATAACTGTATAATTTACATCAAATGTACTTACGCTAACTAAACACGAGCCTAAAACCCCGAACGGGGTGTAATCGCACAACTTAAAATATCATTTCGTAAATATTTATAATGTATCGTTAAAGAATAAAAACAGGATAAAGACTAGACTTTACACTGATCAACGACAAATGGCTAACAGCAACGTATCGCGAGTGGCGCCCCCGCGGCCGGCGGCAACAACCGTAAACTTAAAAATAAACATGTTTTTAGACTAACATCGTCGCGAATACTAAAAATTTTAATGCAAACTGCACTAATCAGATTGTGAGTACCCGTTTGTATTAAAATGTTTAGTATAAAAATTAAACTCCGCAAGCCATGACCTGGCAGCACTGATGCCACGCTGTCACCGCAAAGGCTAATGGCGCCATATAATGACACTTAAAACATAACATGTGACCGAACCGCCGACCGCAGAGATAACTCAATATACAATATAGTACCTACACAATAAATTACATAAATAATCTGAATTTAAAAACAAGTCTTAGGCTTTTGATAAATTATTAACGTCTTAACCTTGACAAACTTCAGTTTTGTTAAGTTCGTACCTCGGCCCATCAACGCTGTTCCGGAAACGGAACGAAAAATATATCAAACATTATTTTGTTGCAACTAAATATATAAAAAGAAAATAAAATTGTGAACAATTTCTGAAAAAAACATACTATTTGAAATACGCAATAACCATCTTACTTGAGTTGGCCAACTGTATGACTAGAGAAAATTGTCATTCAATATTTGTGACATCGGGTCGTCTAGATTATTTAAAAAGTGATGGCATTGATGGGCGAAAGTAATAAAATAATATTTACAGAGTCGCAGATAAAAACAAGCTGCGGAAAAGCATTGGTTACCGATACTGGTGAATGTGCTTCGAGTTCATACGTTAGCAACGCGTTGGCTAGCTACCAGTGTCGGTAATCAGCGTTACAACATGATATGAAATATATAAGCCCCTTTGTACTGCAGGGATATGTGACAACACCTACCTACACAACGACAGAACAGTATTTCAGATTGATACACAAATATCAGAAAATTACATTTAGTAATTGCGAAAAATTACGAACACACCTACCTACCTACTTACGTTGCAAATATATTTCGATTTGCTTTCAAGAGCATTTTTAACGCGAATCCATAATGTATAGAATTCATTAATATAATGCAAAGGCGTTCAGCGACATCTATACCAAACTTTTGTAAACTCGCACAAAGCGAACGTGTCAAGACAACGGCCACAGATTACTTAAACGCTTACCAAAAATGCTCGCAAAAACAAACATCAAAGATCAAAAATACACTTACGTTTCGTCAAATTTATGAAAATACAGAGAACTACACATCGAGTGTAAAATGTAACGTGAGAAAGCTATTCAGTTACACAAAACCGTTGACGCCATTTTGTTTTCGAATGGTCCTTTTTTGGCACGTCTTCCAAATATGCGTATAATAATACTTTGCGATTGTGGTAGCGTTACGCCAATACTTAGGGGTCACTATATTTTTTAATAAATACTTAACATATATGCTGATAAATAGGGACATAAAACAATAATAATTATTATCAATTTAGATATACATTTATATGTAAATATCAATAGCAACCCCAACTTATTTAATGCTGACGTTTGAAGACACTTCTCATCGGAGGCACGCCCAATTTTTTTAAATATATATGAGGCATTGCAAGTTTGTGCGTATGGCTTTGTTAAGAAGGGAAATTTAAATAAAATATTTCTACCTCATCTCAAAAGAAATTATAAATCTTCAAACGTTCGCATTATAATATAGTACAAAAATTATCATTTACATCTTTGGTACCTTATTGTGAGCAAATACACGGGCAAACGGTTTGCGTATACTATAGACAAGCGAAGCTATGGGGTTGTTAAATAATGGACCTTAAGGCCTTTAAAATAGACATCTATTCCTTGTGACCGAGTGGGCAAGCCTTTCGAGGCTTTCACTGGAATGTTCTCGTCACAATCGAATCTTTTCCTTACTAAGGCTCCATAATTTGACATGAATTTTGACAACGCCTAATCGAAATTATCTCGGCAAAATTGTTTTCGAAAAAATTTTGATATGTTTTGTTTGATAGCGCAGCATTCCTTGGACTTTCATCAAACTTCAACATTTACGAGGAAATAAATTTTCGTAACGCGTCATCAAAATTCAAAAAAACTACCAACATATTGCTTTAACGTAAGCGTATTCCGAGGGTTGCCTACCACATATAATTTGTACTTACACGCGAACATATAAAAACGATTATATGTATACATGTAACATTAAAAACAACCTAGGTTCCCCGTTTTTCGTTGTTCTCGAACGGACTGCCGTTACATTATTCTACGGGGCACAAACAATTAGCAGGATAATGTAGGAGGAATATATTTACAGTCCATTTTGACGGCTACAACATTAACAGCGATCTCTCGACAATCCCTGGACGATCCACCGAAATATAAATATGGCGGGGGGAATAATAATTAAAATAAATAAAAACATGATCATCATGAATAAATAAATTGTAATCACTGTGATTTTCACGGATTGATTCACCGCGGGACGCGAGAGACCACCGTAACCTTATATAGCTACACTATGTTGCCATATTAAAATATTGTATTTCAAGTTTAGCCGCCAAAACATACAAATATGCATAAATAAGATTGAGAAAAAACACATGCATAACGATGCACCTCAACAGGAGGTTTCACTAAGCGTGTAACAAGAGCGCGATGTAAGTGAATCCGTTCGTACATATTTATTAAACAAAACATACTAATTCCATAAAACGTAAATACCGATAATACTTAAACAAAAGTAGTTTGTACAGTTCCGAAACTGTTAAAAATCACCCCCACACACAATTTAGCCTCAACATAAAAATAATACTGAATTTCATATCAAACGTTCCTGATATGGTTGTGTATAATTTCAACTGAATACAACAAAATCGAACACTTGATTTACGTATACCATCGTATTAAAATATATATAAAAATCCGATTACGATCTTAATAAAACACTTTTTAAGTCATCTTTTAGTCGATTCACAAACACCGCGCAGACAGCGATTATATATATCACTCGGGGACACGATAATATCACATCAAACGTCCAAGGTACATCCGGTACGTAGCGATATCGACGATAGATATCTATCTACATCTGGCGTGACGTATCGATATCTGTCAGGACCAATCGACACGCCAGTATTTCGTCAATGATCTTACAATCCATAAATATGTGTGTCAATATAGCAGACATAAAATTAATCGATTAAGTAGAAAAATCGATATATCGTCGATATCGGTCTTAAATTCATCATTAGATTCCCAAAGTACCTTGCGTTAGATATATAAAAACGGAAAAGCTTATAAAATGGGGCGTTGCAATGCAAGCTTATGTATAAGCTGTACAGTTGTACAGCTTCTATCCAAGTTAAATAATCATATCGATTTAGATGCATTTCAATACATCAATATCAATCCCAATAGCTTTATCCATCGACATCCGCTAACGATATTGTGTTTGATTATCGCTATTTTATTGCAGTGGAAAATCGATGATAATCGTTTGCTGTTATCTGAGATCGGTTTATGTTATTGTCGGTGCAAGTCGTCATCGATCGATATCGATGGGGTTATGTAGCAACCAACTTAGGCCCCAGAGAACCCGTAGACCTCGAGGACCCGGATCTCGAAATCCCCTGACGGGCACAGTGGCGGGTTGTTGAATGTGGAGCAGCGGTCAGTTTTACCGAACCTTATATTTTCATCCATCCAGATCGCTTGACCGTCCCTGGAAATTATTAAGTGAATATTAATAAACCGTTCATTATCTCACTACTGGTATCAGATATATTGTGAGCATTTACGTAACAGGGCAGCGTCTACAACATTAGCCAAATATTGATTGGTCGATTTGACAAACATTTGAGATCATAATAGCCAACTCCCAGGCTTTCTCACAGTATTTCCGGTCACCAAAGCAAGTCTTCATTAATTTAAAATTAGAGTTGCATGTAGGATATCACATACTCCCATTCAGGAGACCAACGTTCAAGGTATCAGACCTGCTGTTCTGTAAATACACTCCGATTAAAAGCTACTCTACATACTTTGATCAAAAATCAACTAGATAACACCTCACCGAATTAACACCTCAAAGAACCGAGCAAAATGAAAATCTAGCAGTCAAACAAGCAAAGCGTTGTAACACCTTATTGTAAATGACCTCTAGTTATAAATGAAAACTATAAATAATATTAAATGATAAAGTTAAATATATGTAGCTAACAAATAACCTTCGAGACACTATTTTGCGCGTATATTGGGCCAATATTTGTGCCATTGGTTTAAAATCGGTAATTTCCATTTCAACATGATTATTTGTTGGTTTAAGGCAAAGTTTCGGTAAAATCATAAAAAAGTATATAATTAAGATATACGACCGTGAAATTAAAGTGAGCTGGAATTTCTCGAGACACATTTTCCCACTGACACGACATCTAGTTAATTGTTGATCCAACATCTTATAACATACCCTCCACCAATGGTGATCATCGTATTATCAGCGGCCATGAACAGTGAGTTAGCGTGGGTAGTCTTCGTGTCTCCCTCCTCCACGCTTTTGTCCTCTAGAAGGCACCCGACCCAGGGGTATTTGGCCCTCGCAGGGTGCAAGCTGAAAATACGCAGTTTTATACGAACCCTCCTCCGATTGTGATCATTTTTGAGTCGGCAGCCATGAAGAGTTCAGAGCCGTGGGCGACTCTTTCATCCCCCTTCCCGTCGGCAAGGGCTGCGCACCCCACCCAGGGATACTTGGCTCGCTCAGGGTATAAGCTGCAAGGGCATTTTTGTTCACGCAATGCTCTAATGACGATGACGGGGCAAACTGGGTAGAACGAGGGTACTTTTAAAACTATTGATTTTACAATTTATCAAGACTGTTATTGGTGTAAGGAAAAGGGTAACTGGTTACATTTTACAATTAATAGGGGATTTACATAAACTTACAGTTTTAAAAATATTGCTCAATATAGCATTTATTGAAAATTAATAATTTCAATACAAAACAAATAACTTTTCAATTAATCAACTTAATAATTACAATTTGTTAAAAAATAATGACCATCGAAAATACAAGATAAAAATAAAGCACTTATTTTTACGTTAACATATTTTTATGTCTTTTTAAATATTAAATTAACAAAATAAATTGCTGTAAAATTAAGCTGTATCAAATATACTAAACAAAAATAAGCACAAAGCGTTAAAAAAAAGCACAAAAAGAAAAGTCAAAAGGAGGAAAAAGATAGCTTTATTCAGTAAGCAGAAATGATGTACTGTGAATGAAGATTGTGCGTGAAAAAAAATGTGCAGCGGAAAAATATAGTATAAAATATATAGCAAAATTCCGGAGAGCCCAATTAAATAAATAAAAGTAAATAATATTGAGATTTATCATTTACTGAAAATATATTTTTTTATTCAAATTTTTTTAATTAAATTTGAAAAATATGTATTTTTCTACAAACAATTACGTTATGTAATAGATTTTATAAAAATTCAAATTTAATAACAAATAATTCATTATTTTTCATATCTTTAATAACACACACTTAGGTCAATATGTTTTTTTCCATAATAGAAAACAAGAAACAGTAAAAGAAACTCCTCAGTAAATGTTATCAAAAATTGTACAATTACGTACTACGGGAATATAACCGAAGGCTAAGAAAGTAGTTAATAGAAGAGAAGAGACTGCTTGAATCTCAATAAATTTGTGACAGACTCGAAACAGGTGCAACTGAATAGCATAAAAATAAATAAATATATGTATATTTAAAGTAATTTAAATACATTTTCTGAAAATAAAATAAGTACCAGCTGAATAACACACAAAGAAAAAGCTCGCTTAGATTGCAAACGTATAACATATAATTAAATATATTGTTAATAATATTACAACTAGTTACGAAACTTCCAAATAAATATATTATTATAAGACTTAGAAAATACACAATGTAAACTCTTTATAAGGTTATATTTTATGACGATAAACTCTCCTATAAAGTATAAATGAGCACATATTGATTTATGTTACAAAATGCTCAGTCCCTTGAGATTCGTTATAAAGAGTTTATTCTGTATATGAATGAATTAAACAAAATGCCAATCACCATATAAAGAATAAAAGTAAATAAATGCGAGAAAAAAAGTAGGTGGATAACAATTGAAATACACCTCTGATAGTAAAGAAAAGCTAAATAGATACATATACGCTTACACACTCATACCCATGCATTAGGTTTTACTATGTGCATGGACAAATGGGCGAAACAAAACACCCATTACCCGAGAACAACCATTCATCATCACATAAATGCCTACATCGGGAATCGAACCCGAGATCCGTCGCTTCACTGGCTAGGTCACTAGTAACTTGGCATTTTTATATGTATATAATATTTAAATATATTTTTTAAAATATAAAACTTCGCTATCGAAAACAAGATTAGCGATTTATAAGTATTACTTTTACAGGAACGTAAAACTATCAGTTCCAATTAACGTCGTAAAATATTAGTCGTCAAGGTATATCGCAGGCCTTCTACACTTTGTTAAGCCACAAACTTCACCAGTCAGTGAAGTAGTGTAGTATGCCCTAGGCCTCTACGACAGTGTCCTATAAGGTACACAAAGGTTACCTGAAGAGGAATGTCTCGCCGGTGCCAAAGTACGCCTGGCGGTTCCCGCGTTCATCCTTCTGGTTACGCTCGAACCATCGCGTCGAGCAATACGCGCCGAATACCTATAAATAGACAGACAATCATAATAATAAATAATAATAATAAATATCTTTGGACAATTCACACACGGCCGTCTGACCCCAAACTAAGCGTTAGCTTGTACTATGGTGATCAGATAACTGATAA
>DWJZ01005533.1:0-13951 GCA_018249125.1 Asbolis capucinus | reverse complement strand
TATTCCAATTCGTTGTAATTTGCGTCAAAACAAAGAATAAATCATATTTTTTCGTAGGCTCAGACGATGGGTATGATAGACAAAAATATAATATCGCTAACATATTGTAAATATATTTTCATGTCTAATCGCGTTTTTGTCGTCAATCCGCAAAATCCGGTATTTTATAGAACGCCTAAAATACTTTGAATTTGTGAAAGTGTGAACTAAGTCGTCACTTTCAGTTTTCCGGAGGAGGAAAGTGTACGGGGAGTGAATGAAAATGAGTTTTTGTAGTATTTGATATGTATGTATGTGTGTAATGACTACGTCACAGATGTAGTCAAAAACCCTGCGTTTCTCCTTCCAGGATGTTACAAATTCAACACTATTTTCAAGATTTCTTGAAAAGTACTGAATCAATTTTAATATTTAAAAAACACTACCAACTAGAAAATAAATTTGATATAAAATCGTTCCAATCATCTCATTCAGTGAAACCATCTTCAAGTAAATAATCGGTATATACCTTAAAAAAATACAGACGAACGTAGAATTTCTTTTTTTGAAATCGGTCAAATTTCTGAAGGTAAACTTTGTGAGGAAAGCTGCACACCTTAGAGTTTCGATAAAAGTTCTCGAATGTGTGTGAGGTACACTTGCCCAGTAGTGGGTTGTAGTGATGAAACATTTATAAAACCTTATTACTTTTTCAAAATTCCTTATAAATATATCTAACTCGTGCTTTGCCAAACCAAATTAGTACATAATGGATGAGTATAGCCATCAGTTCTGGTTGTTATCGTTAGATAGCAATTGTGAAACCATGTCGAGCGGCAAAAAAACCGCTCCACCAACCCGCATTGGTGCAGCGTGATGGAGGCTGCCTCAGTATGAGCAAGTCCGTGCTCAATAGTAGGCCACCTATGGGTAGCAGCCAAATTATGGAAAAACCCACCACAGAAACACGGGTATCGAAATTAGCATCATTTTACATCTTCATGTTGACAGACCGGTTGATCTGGTGGTTAGTGAACCCGACTGCTATACCGAAGGTCGTCGGTTCGATTTCCATTCAGGACAAACTTTTCTGTGATGTGCAGGAATGTTTGCTCGATGTGTCTGGGTAAATATCTATATCTATGTATTTAAAAATATATACGTTTGTTTATCAGTTATCTGGTGACCATAGTAGGTACGAGCTAACGCTTAGATTGGGTTCAGATGGCCGTGTGTGAGTTGTCCAGAGATATTTATTTATTATTCTTTATACAAAATAAACAGATTGCTAATATATCAAAACTTATTTAGATACGAAAACAAGCACAGACTGTATATTTAATGCACCTTAATATTAAGAATGTATATAATTTTGAATTTGATAACGAATATACAATTCCAAAATGTGTTCATTTTCATAACCTTAAAATACTTTGATATTAAAAAACAATTGTATAGCTTCGCATATTATAAAAAAAATGTTTTGTTACAAAAATACTAATCGTTTCCGCCTTTGAAACCTGTTAGTTACTTTTGCTGTTATGTGCCTTTATCAAATTAGTAAATATTTACTAATATTATTGTTTTGATGGATATGCTGAGTAGAATCTTTCGTTTTCTATAAACCTTTCCTAAGCTGGAAGATAAAAAATGCATAACCTAACCTAAACGATTTTGAATTTCGAATTTTATAGGCATGTACAATAAGGTACTATACACGAAACTTTCTATTTCCACGATAAACAGAAAGATATTCAACCTGTTCTTACTTCCTACATCTTCAAATGTTAAAAGTTTACAAGTGATTATACCTTAGTACATTCATGTCCTAACAGATAATATGAATGGCAAAGTACTACCATCGGCTTTTAGTTCATCAATTACGAACAGTACAACGATCTAAATTCTTGGACAGGTCCGGAATGTACTAAATTGCATAACGGTACTTTTCTTTCTACTTGTGTTCAAATGGCGATTATTACTTAAAATTATTTACGAATTATGTTGGAGTCAGTAAGTTTGTGACAGTTTTATTTTTCTTAATCTGTTCATAGACCCCAAGGAAAAGGGTACCTAAGTATAATTTTCGTAAAATACAACGAATGTTTATTTAATTATAATCCATAACGACTATAACAACACATGTTAAAAAGTCTTACAAGTTACAATAACGTTTGTAATATAAAACGAAAAAAATGCTCACTCAGTTAATTCCTTTTCGATGATAAACCAGTTTGTCACTCACGAATCGCGATTGTTCGACGTGTGCACACAACAACACACAAACCGCGACTGCCTGCTTCTACAACCTTGTACAACTTAATGCCGGAATAAAAATTTACTTTCTCTCAGAATTCGCGAGTCCATCAAACAGGTACTTTCTTGCTTAGAAGGTAATGTAATGTAATCTTATTAATGACTATTTGACGGTTCAGAGGGGAATCAATGACCCCAAATGTTCTACATTAACGACTTTGTTTACGACAGTCTTTATCTGTAATAAACAAATATCATTATTGATTAATTAAAGTGTAGGTTTAGTTTTTTATCTGTGGCGTGATTTGTTTCCGAATACAAATTATATTTATGATTTTAGTTTCAATTAAACAAATGTGGAATTTGTTCCAATCTGGTATTATTATGATTTTGGGTAGATAGTATAGAATACCACAATCCTGTGATTCCGGGATGCCGTGAGAAGCGAAATAGAAAAAAAAACCTGTTCATCACAGAAAAGAAAAATTGTCTATGTTCGTTATATCATCCTATTTGTATATTTTTCTGGCTACCTCTGCCTTTGTGTAGGTACAATAATCTTATAAATAGCTGGTCCAATTTAAATGCGGTGTCATTGAAGTTTATACCTAATCTATATATTATGTATATAAAAATCAATGCTTTTTTTCGTGGTTATTTTATAACTCATGAACTACCTCACTCACGGGCTCACATATCCAAACAAAATTTTTAGGCTTTATTCGAACTATTGTATTTGTAAATGGAGATATTACTCTATTCCACGCGGACGAAGTCACAGGCGGAAGCTAGTTACGTTATAAAGAGGAAAAATTGTATTGTTTGTTTTAATGTTTTAGTAAAAATAGGCCCCGAAACTACGGGACCGATTTGAAAAAATATTTTTTCATTCGATTCCTACATTATTCTAGATGAACATGGGCTATTGGATATTTTCAAAAAACATAGTAAGAAAACTACTGTACCGTAAGCTTTGGGGTACATCCCAGTGTTAAAAAAATCCTTATATCGCGTGCGCTGCGGAAACTAGTAACAATAGAGCAAAGTGATGTACTACAGTTTTATAGAGGACATCAATATCTACAAATAATTCCGCGACACCATATGTCTAATTGCTAAGTCACAATAAATATTTTTTTTCTGGTAAATGGTTTTTCAAAAGCTAAACAAGGACAACTTCTATTTTGTAATATGTATATTCGCATTGTCTTAAGAACCTTACAACATACTGTATTTAGATATGTTATATACTTCCTGGTCCAGGGGTGGCCTTATTTCACAATTGTGATTTCTACTGTAAATGTCATAAGGAATTCCGAAATAGTCATAAAAAATTTAAACCAAACAAAGTTTGCAATGTAAATTTGTGCAACAATAAATAAACACGAACGAGGTCGTACAAAAACAAAATGAATTATTTAAATGAAACAAAAAAGTTACTCTTGTTTCCTTAGATGTAATTATTTAATTTTAACTACTTTATTACTATACAAATATATTATTTTCTGTGTTATCTTGTTATATAATATGAGTATATTTTTATATCTTGTAGATTTCTAAATATAAATGTGTAAAAATAGAATTGAATCCATGTTCATTCCTTACTCTTGTTAAAACTCTGCAACTGCTGTACCGATTTGAATAATTATTGATTTGGTGTACTGAGGGTAGGCTATAAAAATAAATTCTTTTGTATCTATCTAATGTTGAAGTCCAATAGTTTGACCAAAATATAAGAGAATAGAAATTGCCTTCGCTTCGCCTTAAAAGAACCAGCCACCAGAAAACAGTAGTTATTGTGACATTACTGTACCAGTTAGACATACGGTATTACGGACTTATTTGGAGATATTGATGTCCTCTATGAAACTATAGTACATCACTTTGCTCTATTGTCAATAATTTCCGCAGCGTAGACGATATAAGGATGTATTCGGTATTTTTTCACACGTTGGATTACATTATCGAAGTTTCTATACGGACCCCCACGTTTTAAAATGTTTGATAGCCCATGTACATCGGGAACAATGTAGTATTATAATGGTAAAAGAATTTTTCAAATAGGCCCTTTAGTTCAGAGCCTATTCGCCTCAAAAAGAAAATAAATCTTCCCTCTTCATAAACTTAAAGTAAACAAATCGAAATCAAAATGCCCCAATAGAAATTAATAGGTCAAGCTGATAATAAAATTAAAGAATAAACGATTTTACATCATAATTAACGGCTGTTACCCGAAAACAAACGTTTATCTGTCAAATAAACATCTGTTCGGGTCAGGAACCGAATCCTCGAGAGGTCACCACCTAGTCCGTTGACCTCACAATATTAAAACTACACTAAGAGTACCACACTATGAGTAATGTTTCTTGAGTGTATGTAAGTATTGGTGACGGAAAGCAGAAAGGACATAACTTTTCGCCTTTATTGTTTTCCGTAAACTCTAAAGTTACGCCCTTTTTTGTTTTTCGTCGTCTATATTAGATTTTACTACAGCCTAAACGGCGAAAAGGATTTCTGACGTTATAGATCGGTGGCTTTCTGACCCAAGTTACACTGTGTATAAAAAAAATAATAAAATAAAAAACGTTCGTTCAAAAATAAAATAATATTTTTTTTACCAAACCTATCGAGCTGGATGTCTTAGTAAGGGGTTGATTTGCTAATTTCGGAAATTGTTACCCTTAAATAACCCTCTCAAGTGATCAAAAATACTTTTAAATCAAAAATCATGACATTTTTTAATTTTTGTCGCAGTCGGGTTTTTACAAGATTTATTAAACTTGCAGTGTATGTTTGTATATTAGTTTGTTAGTATATTTGTTTGTTACGGATCAAATCTTGCAAGCTTAATTAAACCCACTTCCTCTTACACTACGGAGCTGAAATTATGCATACTGCGTCAGTACAATACATTTTTATGATAAGCATGACCTGATAAACGTTCAGGATTGGCTCCATACCAGGGAACTCAACCGTTAACAATATTTTACAGTTGTGATATTTTGTGTATTTCTTTATATTAGGGATCTATTAAAGCTTAGGTTTTTAAATATTTTAATAAACCTTGTTATATTTTTTATATATTACTTGTCACTTTATTCATGTGTAGAAGTGTAAAATAATCACTTTCAATTTTATTACTACACTTTACAGTTTACATAATATATAAACAATAAAATTTACTCAATCTTTTAACGTGTTTTTACGGCGCAGGGTTCCATTACTGCACGTAGAACGACGAAATTGTATAAAATCAAACAATTAGTCCAATTTTTAATCCGTACATATCTCGTAAACAAACCAATGTAAACTTATAAAACCGTCACATTACATATTTAACTCACAAATATTTTGGGCCGTTACAACTTTTCAATGTCACTCTATTTTTGTAAAAATAAAGCAAAATGGCCGCACGATTGTTTCCTGACGATACCAACCGGGACCGGGCTTTATGTGCCTTCAAAGCACGGAACCGTTCATAATTTTTTTACCACTAGGGTCTTCACCCTACCAACCCAAAATTACTTATCATTTTCACCAACAATCAAACGCTTCTTTCAAATATTACTAGTTGAGTTACCCAGAACAGAAAGGGTCATGGCCTCGATGGCCCCACCTTCCCCTAGACCCTTGCATTCAATTCAATAAAAAGATTGAAAGAAAAAATAAAAGAAGAAAAATCAAGAAAGAAAATGAAGTTTTAGCTAAGAACCGATTTATTAAAGAAACGATTAAATATTACCGTCAAACACTACTTGGCTTAAACCAGGAGCATGTTAAAATTACAATAGAAATACCTCACAATAAAAATTAAAGTCTTTTCAAATTCCGGTTTTACAATAAATTTCTTTACCCTCCATTTACCCTCCAAGCAAGTCCATTTTCGTTTTCGAAATAAAACAACGTGAATATCTCGCAAATAACGAACTTCTACATATCGAGCATCGACTACAAACGTGGTTAAAAACAGGTTTTTATAAAACTGGGTTTCAAAAACCCTAGCTGGAAACTGGTAGTATGGTAGCCGACAAAACATGAGGGTAGAAGCTTGCCAGACGGGCACCATGTAAAGATCTTGCGGCGACAACGCACAATTTGACACGATGACGTCACAAAACACCTGAATCACGCTATCGGAGTTTTCTAAATCGTTAGCATATAATAAATCCCGACCATGAACTGTCAACTCGCCGATAAGCTCTCGTCTGCCTCGTTGTGGAACCCCTCTTGGCCGCCCACGACTCAAAAGTGACAGGAAACAGGTAGCTTTCGTCCTTCTTATAACACCAGTCCCATTTACGACAGCTAGTGTTTTGCAGTTTTCTAGCGATTGTCCTTGAGGAAGTGCCGCTTACGCCCCACCTCTCCAAGTGAAGTCCCTTCCAATGAGAGGTAGAGGTCATTCGGCCAAATCCAGCTTCGGGTGGTGTTCAGTCGATAGGCACCTAGTTCTATCGCGAGTGCCACAGAACCAGCGCCGGCTGTGTTGCTATACATTAGCATTCATATCCCTCCCGCACATCCCTAAGCCTAAGTAAGAAGAAACTACCCAGTCCAGTTACTTTTTGTCTAGACTACGTTCAGTATTGGCTCCAGACAAGGGTTTACAGACTCCTCAACGGTTAACAATACAGTTATGAATTTTTGTATGTTTCTTCGTATTAGC
This sequence comes from Asbolis capucinus, assembly GCA_018249125.1. Lineage (NCBI taxonomy): Eukaryota > Metazoa > Arthropoda > Insecta > Lepidoptera > Hesperiidae > Asbolis > Asbolis capucinus. The sequence goes on along the minus strand of DWJZ01005533.1, from coordinate 7,050 downwards.
ACTGTATAATTAAGCTTGTATCTTTTAAATATTTTAATAAACTTTGTTACAACATCAAAATAAATAATACTATACGGAACTCTAAATTGAACCTACAAATTTTTTAATACACGAGTATGCTTGAAGTTCTAATAGAAATAATTTTATATACTGCCATCGAACATATAACATGTTTCATACACAGAAATTGTTTTTGCTTTATTATTTTTCTTATTTTCCTATAGAATGTGTAATACCAGCGTTAGAAGTTCAAAAAGGTACGAAATACAGCTTAAAATGGCTTTAACACATTGGCCCACTGAGCACGGGACTCTTCTGATACCGAGGCCTAGGGCATACTCCACCACGCTGCCAATGTGGATTGGTGGCGGGGTTAGTTCCCCAAGTGTCAAAAGATTTTAAATCGCCCGTGGCCCTCCATAGTTTAACAATTGCTATCTAACGACTACAATCGGGACCGACGATTTTACGTGCCCACCCAGGGATGCGCTCATGACATTTTTTCCACTAGTGGTCACGTATACTCCTTCAAACTGTGTTCACTTTAGCTTATCTGTCGCGATCGCTTTCAACAAAAATAAATCATCGGGCTATGAACGCTTCCATCACGGCACGAATTAAGTACTACGAAATACAAGTCCGACCAAGGTTGAATTAGATACGTATAACAAAGTTTATAATTGCTATACGTATCTATATGCATATTCTATATATGTACATGGATCTATATCCATAACACAAAGAAACTCACAAAATTTACCGTTAACCGTTGAGGAGTTCCCTTGTCTGGAGCCAATCCTGGACGTAGTATCAGGTCATGTTTATCATAAAAATGCATTGTCATGCGGCGGCATTGAACCAGCTGCGAATGTGTATTATTTTCATGCATCCTGATCATTAATATATTCATTAGCACATTCATTCCCGTTTGGGAGACCACTCTTTAAACTCCTGCTGCATTTCGCAGCTACCATATTGAATTACTTTGTCTTATGTTCCTATGTACCCTAGATGGGGCGAGGACGTCCACAGTGCGTCTCCATCTCGGTCGGTCCTGAGCTTCGCGTTTGATTTGACTGCAGGTCTTTCCGATATTAGGTTACAAATATAGTCCTCGAGAACAGTTGGTGAACTTAAATCAGAATTGTCGGTCACCAAAGAATTGTCGGTCGCCATATTTGTAGTTATATTAGAATATTCCAAACAATAGAACCTATATAGGGACTTTGTATTATAAAATGTTGATTTTCACTAAGTGAGCTGTTGTTTCCTATGACGAAATAAACAATTTTCATTTAATTCCAATATTCTAACCTATATAAAATATACCTTGTTTCCAGAAGAACTACGAACTAACCCCTCTTATAACTTACGATCCTACTTCTTTCCAGTTGATAGAGAGCTTATTGAAAGGCAACGCCAAGATACAGTAGATATGTGCAAAATGTTCGCTGAAGAGAATAACCGTCTGGACTTCCAATTCCAGAATGATGGGAGCGTAAACCAAAACATTCTCCAGAATTCCAAAAGAATTAAACGCGACTTGCATCCTTCAAACTTAAATTTAGCTGAAGCACGACGTGTTGAAAATATTGTTGACAAATTATACGACGATTTGGCCGAACAAGGCGAACGGGTTACATACAGACAGAGGAACTTATCGACTATCCAGGTAAGATTTTTTTATATTGAACAAGTTAGCGTTTGACTACGAAACCGATGATAAGAGACGACGTAGTCTTTGATGGTGAAGCGCACTTAGTTAAGCCTGTTCACTCTTGACTTGAAGACATATACGTTATAATCAAACTGACGCGGGCAGGTCGTGGGTGAAGGTCGAGGTGAAACGCGACGTTCGTACCGGTATAGATGTCCAATATTTACGAATTTTAAAATGAAATAAGTCGAATTTTAAGTACTATTGCGTGTTACAAACGAAATGTGTTTATAACATACTTCAAAAAAAGGAGGTTCTGACTGTATTTTTTATGCGAGTTACTTCTTAGCTTTTCAGTGGGTGTACCGATTTTAATGATTATTTTTTATTCGAAAGCTCGTGCTTCTCATGTAGTTCTCATTTAAACTGAAGGACATCTGACGAGTAGTATTTGTGGTATGAAATGAAATAAAATATGTATTCGAAATTGGTTCTTACAAACACTTTTCGGAAGTCAAACTACGCTATTGCTTCAACAAATCTCCACGGTGAGTGGTCTTGAAAGAAGAAGTGGCAAAAAATTTCAAAGGAGTTATTTTTTACAACTCACAGTTACAGATACCACTTGCTACTTAGTAACTTATATATTTAACTCATGCCACGCATTTTTATTAATGAAATATTCGTCCAGTTTATATAACTTTTCGTCACAAGAATGCTTTTGACTTGAGCTTCAAATTTACAATATGGAATTTCTGTTACTTTTAATGAAATATTATTATAGACTAGCTGTACCCGCAGCTTCCCTTACACACATACATTGTTTTTTTTACCAGTGAACCAAAAATCCCATACAAACTTTTATCCCGTATCCCAAGGGAACCCTGGTATAATTAGGGATGAAAAGTAATTACTCCCTGCTAAATATTTTTCGAGATTTAAAGTCATTCCAAAAATACATAATATTAAGGACGATTTTAGTACAAACTTTCACCCCCCTTTTCTATCCTTTATAGGATGAAAATAAAGAAACGCTGAATTTATATTGAAGGTATCACATTGAGGATATGTGAATTTTTAAGAAAATTCCCATACAAAGTTTCTCCTCCCATTCCAAGGAAACCCGGGAATCATTTGGAATAAAAAGTATCCTAAATGTTAACCGGGGATATAAGTAATAACTTCACAAAGTTTCATCGAAATCTGTCGACAGACAAACAAAAAAATATTTTCGTACTCTATCTCGATATTGGAGTGCCCCCTCATCAAAATTAAAAAAATATTCAATGTACAGGAAAAATGCAAAATAAAGTTTTATTATAGTATACTCGTAGATTTTGAGTAACCCGTTTGACCAAGTCTGAGCTTATGTATTATTTCTAATAATGCACATTTTATTGTTTTTTTTTTTATAAAATTTAGTAAATTTCTACTTCTATATGATACATACACAAGTAATTTATGTCAGTGTAGCGGATAGTAAAATTTCTTTTGATAATTTTCATAACACGGTGAAATCCGACCGAAAAATATGGGTGCGAAAAACTGTTCATAAATATTTAATATAACGTAAACCGTAACAAAAGTTAATGTTGCTGGTGACATTATTTTTTTAAAAAACCCTCTACATTGCAGCATTGCTCTGATTTAATTTATTTTAAAATGGCCAAAAAAAAGTTACAACGAAACAAATTTGTTAAGAAATTTTGTTAATGCTGTTTATAACTTTAACTTTTTCCATTTCCATCGTAAATAAAATGTATAGCAATAAAGTTATAGACAATTTTATGTGCTACAAGAAATAAATGTTTTGTGACGTTACTACTTTACGAGATACAGTGGGAATATTTTTTAAAGATGGCGGCTGGAGGACGCTGACGCCTTTACAACTCATGAAAAAAAAATTGCGTAAAAACCCTAAAAAAAATAAAATTTCAATGGACTATTGTTTATTCTAAATGTATTTAATTTCTTTTTTCACGCAAACGTCCATTGTAATCTATTAATACTAGTTCTCCAAACGCAATAACATTCTGTTTGCAATCACGCATAACATCGCGATTATGATTTCAACAGAACACGTTAGCTGTTAGCTAACAATTTATATAAATGTGAACTTTCGGAATCCGCGGAAAATATATGGAGCGTTTCGGCGGTTACGACACGACATACATAATACAATTGGTGTACCAACACTAATTCGTTTGTTTTTAATGATTACGCATTTAAATGTAAGATATCTTCAAATCAATTTTACTAACTTAGTGCGCTTTACCATCCAAGAATGCATCGCCACTTACCATCAGGTGGGATCGGAGTCAAGCGCTAATTTATTAGACGAAAAAATATATCTTATCCTTTTGACACTCATTCACTCATCCCGCTGACTGGGCTAAAGTCAATTTAGGGTTGTACCTCGGAATTTAAAAAATACAAGCTGTAAACTCGTATACAACCTTATTTTGTTTTCAAAAAGTTGTTTCCAAAGTCACATAAAATTAAGTATCTGCACCGTAAATTATTAGAGATTAAGACAAAAAAAATTCAAAATTCTCCAATACTGTTAATATATAATTATAAAAATTGTACGAGAGAACATAAAAATTGCCACAAATTGCCCTGGGATCAGAAGCTTCGTACACCCATGTCAACTAGACTTAGTTTAGCCAAAGCCATGCTAAATAAAAATATTATTCAACAGCCTCCCGTAACTCCTCTAAATGGAACTGCTAGAAGATTCTACTTCGCTCCTGCGTTACTGGTAAACGCTGTGACGGACGAACCCAAAAAAGTGGTCCAGGAGGACACCTCCTATCAAATCCCCTGGATAAAATTCTGGAAGCATGGCATAATACCGTACTTCATCGACCCTAATACTTATGGTACGCATCTTTTCGACGGAAAACAGCGCCTGATATTATTATACAATCCTACTAATATTTCAAATGCAAAATTTGTGAGGATGAATTTTTGTTACTCCTTCACGCAAAAACTACTAAATCCATTTGGATGAAATTTGGAACAGAGATAGATTATAGTCTCGAATAACAGACTTTTATCAAAGTGTCTACCACGGCAAAGCCGCGGGCAGATACAATTAAAACTGTGTTCTATTACCTGTAGATTCACATCTTCAAAGTATTATTATAAGGGCATTTGACATCTTCGAGAAGGCGACCTGCATCAGACTGCAGCGTCTTCGAGAGAAACCCACGGACTTAAATTCTTTGAATAACGTTGAGTGGCTGTACATCACCAATCCATCTGGAATCTATCAGTGTGTACACAGCAATGAAAAGAAACCAAATATTGGAGTGCAGGTAACAGATAGGTCTAGATATCCTCCTTCCCATTCTTCTTTTATCCCCCGCTCTGAAGCAGTACGTTGTTGGTGTACTGATGGTCTGGGGTCATTGGATATCGTTATTGGTTCCAGTTGTTTCAGAAAAGTACTCCTTTCCCTATTTCTTTCTCTTCCGTCTTCGCATGTTTCTTTTCGCATCTTCCTTTTTCGCATGTCTCGCAGGTCTATTAATTCATTCCTGACAAATAAAGCTTTAGAAATACCCCGGGAAACAGCCTGGGAATAAAGCCTGATGTCCATGGACAGCTGTGATAATGTACCATTAGGTGACCTGTCTGCTTAATTTCCTGCTTATCCCATAAAAAAAGAATCAAAATCGATCAGAGTGGCGAAAATTAGTGGTAGTAGTAGTAAAGGCCGCTTGGTCTAGTGGTTAGGGAACCTGACTACTACACCGGAGGTTGTGGGTTCGATTCCCACCCAGGTCAAACTTTTCTGTGATGAGCTGGAATGTTTGTTCTGTGTGTCTGTAATAGAAATATATATTTAAGTATGTATTTAAAAGTGTATATGTATAGTTGTCTGATCACCATAGCACAGGCTAACGCTTAGTTTGGGATCAGATGGCCGTGTGAGTTGTCCAAAGATATTATTATTATTATTTATTGATTCATTTCGCGAATAAAATTTCCTTCAAGCATGCTAAGTATTTGTTTAAATAGTGTAAAATCACGCCAAAGTTACATGCAATTTATATTTGTAACAAAAATCGTGTTATTCGCATCGCTATGTACGGAAACGTTTAAACTTTCGTGAATTTATTTGCATTTTAGACAGGACTACGCTGTAGAGGCGTTTGAAACCGGGTAAAGTTGACACACACATGAGTTCTGTATGAGAATACAAATATTTGAGTCCGACCGAAACATGAAAATTGGAGTAACAGTAAGTGGGAATCCACAGTGGCAGCAGAATCCCGAGATCCATCATATACTGCCGACAAACTGGCTTACAGTTTCACAGATACAGCTAGATAATATTGTGAAGAAACAAAAATCTATCGGCCATGCTTTCAGCTTCAGAATAATAGAAATCGTATAATAATATTATAAAAGTGAAGGTTTGTGAGGATGGACAAATGGATGAGTACTATGGATACTGTGGATGGATGGATGTTCTAATGTCACTACTGCTATAATCCAATCTGCATACGAAAATAAATGATGAACACGTCAAACGAAAATGAACACGTCATAAGATGACGTCACGATCAAACCTGAATCACGCTACCGGAGTTTTCTGCATTGTTAGCTTATACAAGTTCCAACCAACAAACTTTCGGAGCTCGGCCGCTCCCCAGGCATTACACCTCGCCTGGCGGGAGATTTCCCCTTTACCAAACATATGTGAATGCATAAAATCAACAAATGATATACATTTAAACGAAGTCTTCTCTGGACCACATCAAACACACGAGATTGCATCAGACCATGTAGACTGAGGTGCTTGCGAGACCAATAGGTAACTAGATTATATGTACGTAGTTCTGCGTATTGTTGGGTGGTCGTAGGGTTGTCACTTTACAACTTTTATTGAAGAAAATACACTTCTCTATCCTCTATAAATATGGCCACAATCGTGGGATCAGCGTATAAAATAAAAATAATTGTAGTTGTATGTTGCGTACCTGCGACTAGTTTTTTAAATACCAACACACATCTCATTACTAGCTTGCTTCACGATAGTATTAATGTGTATCAAAAAAATATATGGGTAACAAACCAAAAGTGATTTTATTTCAAAGTACTTGGCTGTAACTCAACTTACACAATACTTAGCTTTAACTTATATCAAAATATTATTTTAGAATACAAGTTCTAATTATTAATTCTAAGTGACAACCCTACGCACAGCTGAGAACATCACTATCGTCACACAAGAATTTATTTAGGGATGGGATAAATAGGGATGCAACTAGGGATCCAATCCACTTGTCCAGCGTGGGCTATGGCCTGTAACCCTCACATTGTGACGGATGAACAGAGCCCAGTGGGAATGTTATGGGTTGCGATGATGATGCAATCAGGAG